>PVJO010017390.1:0-39349 GCA_004026905.1 Hystrix cristata | reverse complement strand
GAAAAAGGAACACTCCTCCACTGTTGGTGGGAATGTAGACTGGTCCAACCACTGTGGAAATCAATATGGAGATTCCTCAAAAAACTACAACTGGAGGTTCCATTTGACCCAGCTATTCCCCTACTGGGGATCTTCCCAGAAGAATTAAAATCATCATACCACAAGGACGTATGCACCACCATGTTCATAGCAACACAATATGTAATAGCTAAGTCTTGGAAACAACCTAAATGCCCAACAACCAATGAATGGCTAAAGAAAATGTGGTTCTTCTACATGATGGAATACTACACTGCCATAAAAAAGGATAAACTAGAGTCATTCATATACAAATGGATGTTTCTTGAGAACATACTCTTAAGTGAAATAAATCAGACACTCATGAGCACACATAGAATTGTTTCTCTGATATGAGAAACCATAACTGTAAATAAAGACAAAGAGGTGTAATAGATATTATATAAAAGGAGGATGGTATGCAGAGGAGAAGAGTACTAGAAAGAAAGAAGGGGAAAAGCAGAAAGGCAACAGGGGAAAGAGAGGGGAAAGGGAAAATATGGAAAATGATGAATGAACCTGCTGTAAATAGGGAGGGAGGGAGGAGAGGAAAGGGGCAGGGGAGAGGGGGGAGAACCAAGATGTACCATGTATAGGTACAGAATAAATGTAATGAATGTGACCACTGTATGTAGAATGTACCAATACATCTTCTTGGTTTAAAATAAAAAAAAAAAATTGAATTGGCTTTTATTAGCAATTCATGAATCAGACATCATACCACTATAAAAATAGAAAGATACTTTAATGAGATGAACAAAGGAGTGGGATTTATACACAGAAAAATAAAAAGGCTAGAAAAAGCAGAAACAAGAAACTGAAGGTGGATTTGTAGTTACAAAGTTATTTTTCTTGTAGGGTTAAAACAGAAAGGAATTCCTTATATTGGCTCAGGTAGTCTGAACCCTTTCTGATTGGTTGATGTGAATCTACTGCTTTGTTTTGTTTTTGAAAACTGGCCAGGTTTAAAACTCAGTTTAATTATGTAGCACATGGTATAAGTAACTCCATTCCGGTTTGGTCTGATCTGTTGAAGCCTAGTGCAGGAACTCAGTCCAAAATAACGGCTTCCCATAAATTTTAATACATACACAAGGACCATGTATTATGTAAATAAAGTTTTTAACAGTGTCTGGAACAT
This sequence comes from Hystrix cristata, assembly GCA_004026905.1. Lineage (NCBI taxonomy): Eukaryota > Metazoa > Chordata > Mammalia > Rodentia > Hystricidae > Hystrix > Hystrix cristata. The sequence continues at coordinate 38,151 of PVJO010017390.1, read as the reverse complement.
AGTCTGCTTATTTTTTTCTAATAGAGCTAGCTTCATCATGAGGCAAACCATTCAAATACCAATGATATTACAGATTAAGTGATTTAGTAACTTCTGGCACTTCCTAAATTTCTGGCCACTTGTCAAAAACTTGGATTACCTGTGATTTCAAGGTGGAAATTGGGCGATTAAGTCTTTGATGATGTCAGCTGTCTATGTAACTCAACTATCATCAGAATTCAACCACTGCTGATTTGTAAAGAAAACTAGAAAGACTACCCCTTATCCAGAGTGTTATATGATAGTCAACAACTTTGTTAATTCTTCCTCACAGCATGGCTCCAAGACTGATTTTTATGGGTCAGTTCCTATAGTTATTTTCCTCTTTTCTGCTCCATATAGATCAAAATACTGTATTCTGTCAAATTTCCTTTATTCAAATGACTCCTTATTCAAATGACTCATCTGAGGTATGTTTATGTGGCAGCCTTGAATGAAGGTTTGGGTTCACTTGGTGGGTTCATTATCTTTGAAGTCACACTTTATCCTCAATGAACTGTGTTCCCTGGGGGTTTATACAGAAAAACACCAAAATTACAAATGGAAAATAATTGACTGCCCTAAAGCTGGAATTTCCTACTTCTTCGGGGTCTATCAGGTTAGGTTGGCAATCTCTCAACACAATTACCTTTATCTGCCTTTTCCTCTTCCTCTCTTTTTGCTCGTCTACACTCTAGAATCCTTATTCATTTCTTAATCAGAATGCTTTTCTTCAGGCATCACCTTCTACCTGACAAAGCAGTTTATCAAAGTATTTTTCTAAGCAAAGCAATTCTTTTCACAAGAGAAATTCTGATGTCAGCTATTAAAATATGATTTTTCTCTCAGTTACATTTATGTAATTTTTTTTTTACCCAAAAATGTGGGTTCAAATATATACTTAATCTATTTCACAAAAACTTATCCAGCTTTGAGCAGTGGTTTTCAGGAACTTCACAGGATTCAGTCTTGAGTCTGGTCCTGGAAAAATTCAGCTGTTTTTTAGCCACCACAAAGACAAAGTCAAGAAAGATAAAGATGTAGCAGAAGTCAAAGTGCTATGAGAGTTTAGATTCAGATGAACTCTGTTTAAAAGAGCCGAAGAAAACATTTTCAAGAACTATTCATTCCATGTTCAATTTAGAAATAGCCAATTGTTAAGCAGTGAAACCAGACTGGCTATTTAGCAATACACGGGAAAGTACTAAAGGATATATATATATCTTTTGGAGACTTTAGAAATTCTTACAACTTTGAGATTTACACTCAGAATAATAGTAGATGGTTTGTAAAGAACTAAAATTTTTGCCGCATGTAAATTACATGTAAATCCTAGGCTCCATGCATGTAAGGTAAATCGATGATGGCTTTTTAGACAAAATGTACCCATTAAGAAAAAAAGACAAGCTATCAAGGAAGGTGCTAACATATAAAATGATAAACATATATATTAAATACAAAAATGCATAATTCAGTTTTATTTGATAATGTTATTTGATTTTGCATTATTTTGGCCACAGGATGGCTAAAATGAACTGATTCTGCTAAATTAAGAGGACACTAAGAGTAAAAAATCAACTCTGTAATCAGCTGTAAGTAGAAAGCAAAAGCTTGTGATTATTGGGCAGAAAAGTTGGAGCCATGTGAAGCACTGAAAAGCAAATTAGGTCATTAATCTTCTGAGCACTGAAACAAACAATGTATCTAAGTGAGTTATCTATACAGCTTGGTATCACTAATAGTAACTGTTCTATACAAATACATTAAAAAAAAAGACTTCTAGATATTAGATGCATTCCCTTCCCCATGTCATCAGCTAGGGGCTTATTTTAGATGCAGAATATCTCAGAGATAGAATTTTCAAGGTATACTTTTCACTAAGAACAGCCATCTCTTCTACTAAAACAATTCTATTGTGTGTTGAATTAGCATAAGTGGTTTCAACATTACATAAATGTTTATTAAATGCCCACTCTATAATAACAATGTGCCAGGAGTTGATTGGACTTTGGCAGCTAGGGAGTCCCTGCCACCCTAGAGCTCATTCTTTAGCAAAAAGGGACCTCATTTCATACTAAGCAACTCCATTTGTTTTTGGAATTACTCTAAATATTAAGAATTTCTTATTTATTGAACTAAAAATCCATCTCCTTAAAACTTTCATCCAAGGTATGCTTCTCAGGGGGCTTTTGAAAGTTTACTACATCAAAGTCACTAAAGAAAAAGAGTTAATTATGATAGGGCCAAATACACAGGAACCTGCAGCCTACCACTAACAAATTCATTCTTAGTTGACACCATTTTCAACATACTGAAAATATTTTATGCAGAAACATGTTCAATGGAGATAAAAAAAAATACTGTACCGAACAAGAAAAGTAACGTTATAGAAGATGACTCTTGCATGCACACACACCGCCCCCCAAAATAAGAGACAACTATGTGAAATAGATATGTTAATTTGCTTGACTATAGTAACATTTCAGTATGCTGATTTCCATAATGGCTGTACTAGTTTACATTCCCACCAACAATGTAGAAGCGTTCCTTTTCTGCCACAGCCTCACTAGCATTTGTTATTATTTGACTGAATTGACATTGATGTCAATGCTGGGAGCTGTGGCTCACATCTGTAATCCCAAGAGGCTAAGACAGGAGAATTGAAAATTTGAACTAAATGGGAATTTAGCAAGACCCTGTCTCAAACCACCTCCCACCAAAAAAAATAAAACATGATGTTGTACACTGTACATATGTACAATAAAAAGTAAAGTGGCACATTTGTCTCATGAAACATGTAAACATTTATTTATATTTAATGTTTATACAAGAGTATTTAATAATATAGAGAATTTCATAGAATAAAATATTTAGTGGGAGAAAAATTCTACAGAGACAGACTAATGTTATATTGAACACAAGAATTCATCTCCATTCTGTCCTGAATTCTACTACAAAGAGAAAGGAAAGTAGTTTCTAAAGTCACAAAACAAAAGGACAAAGAAAATATGAAAGAATAAGACAGCAGACAAGAGATGATAAAAGAAAATTTTGAATTTGAAAACTAATCTTTTAACAGAACAAAAATAAATGTGCCAGAAGGAGCCAAAATGCCAGCTGATTTTCACTGTAATAGCCCAGAAGAATTCAGAAACTGAAAATAGCAATGAAGGTAGGAGTGCAAGAGAGACAGAAAACAGGGTTAGCTGGACTCCACACACACATATATGTGTATGTATGAATATACATAAATACATATATATATTTATTTTTATTTGCTTATATTTTAAAACAAAGAAGGATAAACCAAAACATTTTTGAAAAGGGAAATGCCTTCAAAATTCTGAAGGAGAAATATTTCCTACCCTGATCTTATGCCTAGAAACTGCTAGTAAGAATGAAGGTAAAATAAGGACATGACCAGATTTGGAAAGTCTTAGAATTTTTACTTTTATTAATTATTTCTCAGGAAGGATGTGTTCCACCAAAACAAGAGAAGAAACCCAGAAATAGGAAAACGTGAAATTCAGACAAAAAAGTGAATCCAATACAAAAAAAGGTGGTGATAATCTCTAGGTTGCCTGTGAAGATCAGAAGTTCCAAGGAACTAGCTGAGCAGCAGGCTCAGAGAGAAACAGATCCCAAATGAGGCTGAGGTCAGACAGCACTAGGTATGTACCCAAACTACACCCAGATATGTCAGCAATACAGTAGTGAAATTGAGGGGTTGGTCTGGGGGTCTGAATGCATTGATAAGCAATTTATCCAAGGACAAGTACACTACAAACTGACCAAATGAAAAGACCTCCATAGACAACAAATGTTTTACCAGAAAGGAGAAAATATGATTATGGTACACTGAAGAGTTGGGCTAGACATAATGTGTATATAATCACCATGATAATAGAGGCAGTAAATATTTAACAAAAATTTATGACATAGTATGGGAGACAAAAAGTGGAGATAGGTGTATGTGTAAGAGGGGGATAAGGTGCAGGGGCAGTTCTGGAGTGAGAGAAAATTCTCACCATCAATAATTAGAAGTCAATAGATCTGAAAAACCATATAATTGGAGTAAAAAATCTGTTTTAAAAACACAAAGGTAATCGCTTCTCAGCCTTTTGGCCAAGATAAAGTGTAAAAATACAAAGGTAAGGGGTTAGGGATTTAGCTCAAGTGGCAGAGCGCTTGCCTGGTAACCAAAAGGCCCTGAGTTCAATCCCCGGCACTGCCCCCCACCAAAATACAAAGGTAAATTCTGAAAGAAACAGCTTAACAGATAAAAATGGTTATTTGGGGGGACTGCAACAAATAAAGCAAGGAATTATGTGTAAACCTTGAATACTAGTTGATAAAATCTCATTAAAATAAATATTTCTGGGTTTCTTAGACTTAATAAAAATTAAATGTAGTTATGTGTGGTGGAGAACATGTGTAATCTCAGGTATTTGGGAGGCTGAAGCAAAAGGACCTCAAGTTCAATGCCAGACTGTGCAATTTAGTAAGAACCTGTCTCAAAATAAAAATAAAAAGATCCGGGAGTGTAGCTCATTGGTAGAGGCTTTCCTAGTATGAGCAAGCCTCTATATATAACCCCTACCCCCATCTCTCTCACACACACACACACACACACACACACACACACACACACACACTCACACACACACATTCAGGGTTAGACCTCCCAAAATAAAAGACCCAATCAAAAAATGGGCAACTGAAATGAACAGACATTTCTCGTGAGTACAAACGGCCAACTGGAGAAATGCAAATTAAAGCAACTCTAAGATTCTACCTTACTCCATAAAGAATGGCTATCACCATGAAATCAAATAATAAATGCTAGTGAGACTGTGAGGAAAAGGAACCGTTCTACATTGTTGATGAGAATGTAAACTAGTACACCCATTATGGAAATCAGTATGGAGATTCCTCAAAAAACTAAAACTAGAAATTCCATTCAACACAGCTAATCCCCTTGTAGGTATGTCCTTGGAAAGATTTAAAGACATCATATTACAGTGATACATACATACCCATATTTAAACAACACAATTCATAATAGCGCAAGCTTGGAAGTGGCCTATATGTCAAACAACACATGAATGGATAAAAAAAAATGTGGAATGCTAGTCTGCCATAAAGAATGATAAGCTTGAATCATTTGTAGGGAAATGGATGCACCCTGAGACCATAATGTTAAGTAAAATAAATCAGACACATGATCTTAAATATTATACGGTTTCTTTCATATGAGAAATTCAAAATATAAATAAAGAGCAGTATAAAAGGTAGATAATAACAAATAGGGAGATAGATCTTTGCAAATAGAAAGGAGACTAAGAGAGGGGAGGGAAGAGAAAGTGAAAAAAGAACTGATATGTATTATGTACATGAATCAACTCTCCAGGAGAAATGTGATCATTATGTACTACCAACATATACTAATAAAAAAATAAAAATGGGAAAAAATTGAACATAATTATGGAAGATATATATATATAGAGAGAGAGAGAGAGAGCAGAGAGAGAGAGAGAGAGAGAGAGAGAGACAGAGAGATTATCTAGAACACCTAAAAATAAGGGCAAGAAATGCACACAAATTCCCATAAGATTTTTACAGGTTGAATAGCCCCGACCTGAAATGCCTGGGACCAGAAGTGCTTCAGATTTTAGACTTCTCGGATTTTGAAATATTTGCATATCCATAATGAGAGACCTTGGTGATGGAATCCAAGTCTAAATATGAAATGCATTATATTTCATTTATACCTTATAGCCTGAAGATAATTGTATACAATATTTCTAGTGTACCCACAATTTGGCTGAAACCTGTCACGTGAGGTCACGTGTGAATTTTTTATTTTGGGGGTCATATTGATGCTCAAAAACTTTCAGATTTTGAAGAAATTTGGATTTTGGCTTCTTTAATCAGGGCACCTCAACTGGTATTTAGATTATTTGTTCTACTGTAGTTTTCTGGGCTATTCAAACATTGATGAATATGTATAACTAATACAATGAAAAAATTAAATACGGATTCAAATTGAGCTTAACTTGTTTTTTGAATCTCTGATGTTTCCAAATACTTAACACATTTTCCTCTATATACAAAAATCTTTTCAATCTCATCCAGAATTACTCTAGAAATTGTTGTTAAGTTCATTATTCTAGTCCTAGAAAATACAACCCTCACAATCATATCCCATACAAACACACACACACATCTTTAACAACTGAAGCAATTGTTATCCATCTCTTTATCCTTCTCACCCTCACTCTTCATGTCCCTTCAAAGATCACAATCAACCATGCTCACAGGCTGATTGTAATTGAGTTTAGCTGAAAATGTGAATTTAAAAGAGCTAGTAATGAGGAGGGAGGAGAGGGTGAAAGGAGGGGAGGGGAATGGGAAAAAAAGAAGCAACAAGATATATCACGTACAGGTACAAATCCCCTATGATGAATTTTATCACTGTGTGCATCTAAAATGTACCATTAAAATAAAATTTAAAAAATAAAAAAATAGAGCTAGTAATTCACTTACCTTTTCATCATAGTCTGAAATTTAAGTTTTCCACTAGAAAGAGTTGTATTTTACTAGAGGTAAAATTAGGAAGTGAATACTCATGCATTTTCACCATGATTAAATACTTAAATAACTGCAGTAACAAAAGTGTGTTTATGAAAATGGAAACTTCTCTAAAATTTTTTGTTTTATCTAGGGCCTAAAAATATCAAACATATAGTATTTCTGTTTTCAATGTATCCCCTTATTTCTCCTTCTACAATCATTTGAGGTCAGATTCTTATCAGTGCACCTCGGGATCTCTGAAATAGCCCTTAAACTGGTTTCTTAGTGCCAAGATTTCCCTCTCCAAATAATTAGGTGGACTTGCAACTCCACTCCAAATGACTCTGTGTTTTTCTGCCTCCCCAGTCCTTCTTCTGATTCTCGGAAATGGCTTCCCTTCCTTTACTTGTTAGTAAAAGTACTGTGTGGTCCAGCTCAAAGTCTACCTACATTAACTATAATTAATTTTTACAACTCAACATTATAACCATTTTCTCTCTTTCCAAAAAATTAGCTGGGGATTTAGCTCAATGGTTAGAGTGCTTGCCTTGCAAGCACAAGGCCCTGAGTTCAATCCCCAGCACCAAAAAAAAAAAAAAAAAAACCTTTCCAAAAAAATTTTTGCAACAGTAATATTGTTCCTAGATCAATCTATTTCAATTTACATGTGACCATTGGATCAGCTAAAGCATTTAATGTAGTGCTTTATTCATAGCAGAGGCATAATAAATGTTGAATTAAATTTTAGCTCCAAAGATATATTTGATAAAATAAAAATTATCTGATCAGAATAAAAGTAGGACCAATAAGAAGATTCCTGACTCCACAGCTATTGTAACTCTGATTTTTTCCATAAAAATTTCTAGGGCTGGGGATTTAGTTCGGTGGTTAGAGTGCTTGCCTAGCAAGCACAAGGCCCTGAGTTCAATCCTCAGCACCAAAACAAACAAACAAAAAAATTTCTACTAATTTATGGATATTTATCTTGTAGGTAACTGACAATTGCTTAAATTTCAAGATCCTATTTTTTACTTAGAGAGATTGCTAGTTCATGTTGTATCATTTATCTTATTTTCTTTGACTCATTTTTTCGTCACATTAAAACTAATTTTTCTTACATTTAGACAGAAGAAAATTAATCGGTCTGTTGAGGTGAATAATGCCTTAGATAAAGGACAAGTCAATGCCCAGATAGCTGTAAAATTCCACTGTTGCATTCCATTTCCTTGTAGAACATTTTAGGAAAATGAAAAGAAATTAGCTCAAAGGGGCTCTAATACTTTCTCACATTTTTTGGCATTTAATAAAACATGTAAATGGGGGGAATTTATACTTAAATATTTGAGTTATTTTTGCAAAACTGACCGGGACTCTATCACTGAAGTATTGGCAAACAAAAAACACAGTTGAAAACCGAGAATATCAATAATAATCCCATAATCTAATTTTTTAAAAGTTGGGCCTGCTAGAACCAGGAGAAACACTCTGTTTTCACTTTATGAATTGCTACAAAGATGTAATATTTAAATGTAGTAGACTTAATTCACTAAATATTTTGTACATCCTTTTTCAATACAACTTTAATAAATCTTCTGTAAGTTTAAATTGTATTTTCAGGGTGGGTGAATGGAAGGGAGGGGAGGGGAAGAGGGGGGAAGAGGGGGGAAAACCAAGATGTATCATGTACAGGTACAAAATAACCATCTTGATTATGATCATTATGTATACAATGTACCAATACATGTTCTTGGTAAAAATAATTAAAAAAATTTTAAAAATTGTATTTTTCATTTCCTAAAATAATAAACTATAATATAGAATTTCTCCAAATGATTATAATAACAAATGTTCAGAATACCCTCAGTTTATTAATTAATATATTATGTGTCACCAGAGTCTTCAGAGACACAGAACCAGGAATACACACACACACACACACACACACACACACAAATATATATTCATATAACAAATAACTATGCATATTATATACATGCTATATATGAGAGAGAGGTTTTAAGGAACTGGTTCATATGATTATCAGCACTGCAAGTATAAAATCCAAAGGGGAATCTGGCCAGCTCAAGACTCAGGCAAGATTTGAAGTCTGAAATCCATGGTAGACCAGAAAACTGTGAAGTAAAGCAGGATTTCTATGTTGCAAACCTGAGATAGAATTATTTCTCCAGGAAACCTCAGTTTTGGCTTTAAAAATCTTCAACTAATTGATTAAAGCCCATATACATTATGAAGATTAGTATGCTTTACTTAACTCCAACTGATTATAAATGTTAATCACATCTACAAAAGACAGTGGTACCTCAGTTCACGAACTTAATTTGTTTTACAGTTTTGGGAAAGATGGTCGTGTTTGTGTTTGTGTGGGGAAGATGGCCATGGTTGTCACCTGATGTGGAGTTTGTGAACAGAAACAAGATTTTGTCAAATGCTTTTGACAACCAAATTGTTTGCAAACAGAAGTGTTTGTGAACCAAGGTGTTACTGTACCTTCACAGCAACATCTAGACTAGTGTTTAACCAAACAACTGGGCACCATAGCCTGGTCAAGTTGACACATAAAACTAGCTATCATACAGTCAACAAATATTTACTGAGTACTTACTTCCTAAGGGTCGGTAACTACTCCAGACACAGACCTTCCTCAAGTCCTCACATTATCACATGGAAGACAAATAGATACAATTACATGTAAGTGTGAAAAGTGCCAAGCTAGAGCACTAAAGGGAGCCACATAAAGGGCATCAAATTCAGCTAATACCTGCTGCAAACACCAGTAGGGAAAGGTACTGATTATACCAAATTTTGAAGGAAGAACAAGAGTTACTGAACTGGGCAGAAGAAAGAGAACAAAGTCAAATACAAAAAATGATCTGCATGTGCCAGCTGTGGTGGTGCACACCTGTAATTCCAGTACTCGGGAGGCTGAGGCAAGAGGATCACCATGAGTTCAAGGCTGGCCTGAGCTACACAGTGAGTTCAAGGCTGTCCTGAACTACATAGCAAGACCCTGTCGCAAAAAATAAAGCAAACAAACAAACAAAAATATTATGCATGACAAAGACACAGGTACATTTGGTTCATCTGCAGCAAAGTGCACAGGCAACTCCAAGGAAGGAAATTGGGCTGAATAAAGCACAAAGAACTTTATGTGGCAAGCCAAAACACTGAAACCATCTCCTGAAGGGTATGAGAATTCATCTCAAAGAAGTTATACAGTCAAACTGGCATATCAGAAAGATAAGCCAAACTGCAGATCTAAGACTGCAGGGCTGGAAGAAGAAGGTAAGAAGTGACATAAACCAGAGATCAGATTGGAAAGTGTCAGAAAACAGCTGAAAATGCGTAACAGTGAGGTGAAAAAGTGCAGCTACATCAGGAGCGTTTAGGAAAACAAATCAATAGAATTCTGTGATTAACCAGTGCGAGCTAAGAGAAACAGAAGCCCATGTGGTCACATTGGGTGTGGGGTTTGGATAAATAAGATCATGCTGGTGCCATATCATAAATCTTGGTCAAAAAGGTAAAGCAGGATATATAAGGAAGAATAAAGTGAAAGAGGATTAGAAGTGCAAAATGTCCCAGCAACTACAGAAACCTGCTACAGCAATAGATGGCAAAAACAATTTCACAGATTTCTTCTTGATCTTCTAAAGTTTCCTACACACAGTCAAACCGAACTTTGTGCAAAATACAACAGGATGTCTATTAACAAAAGTAAAGGAAGAGCATGCTCACCCAAAAATCAACATCTGATCATCTGGCTTCTATATTCACACTACTGAGAAGCATGAGTCAAGCTACTAAAATCTAATTTAAAGGGGCACCAACAGAGTGAAGGAATTATTTTTGGTTCTTCTTTAGCACAGCTGGTAACTGTTGGTTAAAACAATCTACAACATCTTTCAAAATAACTGGAAGGGTATGAAACTTTCAACACAGAGAAATGATTAATGATTGAAGAGATGGAAATGCTTACATCCTTGATTTGATTGTAACACATTCTATACATGTATTGAATTAGCATAATGTACCCCATAAACAGGTACAAATATTATGTCCCAGAAAAAAAAGTGTTTAATGACAAATTCAAATTAAATCTTTTTTTCCTTTCATTACAGACCCCTTGGGTCACATGCTTACGTTTGGCTTTTGTAGTAGATATTAATTTTTACCTGTTCCAAACTCTTTCTCTTCACCAGATCTCTACATCCTCCATGCCCACCCTCTTCTTCCAGAAACTGATCCTTCTCCTTACACCAGCCATGTAATTTCCACAGAAACTGCCATGTTTTTGAAAATTCAGCTGCCAGTTACAGTAGAAAACAATAGAAGACAGAGCCAATGAACAGAGAAAAACAGAGCCCTGAAGACTTCATTTGGGCAGCTTAACCAAACTATACCCAAAAGCCTGCCAAATTTCCCTGACTTTTTAATTACTTGGGGTATTAAACTTCCTACTTAGTTTATGCCTGTTTGAGTTTCATTTTTGGAGCTTGAAAACTGACACAATGTGTCATTGCATAATGGATACAGAAGGGATACACAAATATCTAAGCTATCCATGAATTTGAAGCTCTATAGACAATGAATTATTTCTGATTTTATAAAAAATAATTTAAACACCAAATACAAAATATCAGTGTAAGGCTACAGTTAACAAAGCAATCAAGTATAATCTTCAAAGTCCATTAAAGTTTACAGCCAACTGAAAATAACACATTGCTCTCAAATTATGTTTTTCTTACTGTGCAGTAGAAGAACCTCGGAAAGCTTTTATCTGTGTCATTCGCCAATTCAGAGGAAATGGGAATGACACTCATTACTTTTTAATATATATAATAACTACTGTAGTTTAGTTTCCATCAACTATGTCCATGAGAAATCCTTGAAGTTGACTATCAGCCTATGATCCTACAGTCTAAGATGGCTGCAAAATCTCTAGCCACACAGAGTGGCTAGGAGATGGCAAGCGTGACCCTCAAAAATACCTTCCCGGCAACTAGAAAAGCAAATATTCCTGAAACTCAAGAATGCCACCTCCTTCACCCACAGGATATTAATTTTTTAGTTTTGCTTTAATTTAAAAAAATGACTACAATGTCTCATTATTGAGCTACTAAGTATTCATAAATTCAAGTCAGAGACAGAATAGATGATGGCCAAAAGTGGACTAAAACAAACGAAATGAAATTTAGCTTAATTATGCATCAAAATGTGCTTATGAAAGCACAGTTCAAAAACAGAATAAATTATGCATGGAATTGAGTTATGTTACTGCTTTGATATCAAACCAAAATGTCTCATAGAGTTTACAGCAGAGATGTCTGTAAACATAAAAAGCTTGATTATTTTTGACAATAATTAAAATTTACCATAATTTTAATGAAAACTTTTGTCCGAATTGTTTTCCCTTTTTCTATTCAAACCCATAATGACACAAATCTATGACTGCATAAATTTGATTCTTTGAAGCCATACATCATGATTTTAAATCAATATTCTCTAAACCTTGGAGAACAAGTTTTATATTTCTCTAAGCAGTCCCACACAATAAAAAGTAACAATATAAATAATGAGGTCATTCTAAAATTTTATACCATGTACAATTCATCTCATTAAGGTGGTAACGAAGGAAATTGGAGAGGTTTCTAGAAGGAATAACGTGCCTATATAAGCTTCCTCAGTCAAGGTGTCAGGGGACATGGCATTTAAATTGCATCACAGCATATCATCAAGCAAAATGATGAGGAAGTGTATTTTTAACAGAGGAAACAAAATCGTTCTCAATGAGAGAGATGTTCTCCCCAGGGACTATTTGCTAATGTCTGGAGATATTTTTGGTTGTCACAAGTGAGTGGGTGCTCTTGATATATAGTGGGTGACGACAAGGATGCTGAAAAACATTCTAAATGCACAGGACAGCTCCTGCAAGACAAAAAAATTACCTGGGCAAAAATGTCAATAGTGTCAAAGCTGAGAAACCCTGAGCTAACAGGGGGACAAAAAGAAAAGAGTATGCTTAAAGAATAGTGTATTAGTTATCTACTAGTTACCTATTAGTTGTATACAAACTACCGTGAATTTAACAGCTTAAAACAACACATATTTATTATCTCAGTCAATTTCTGAGGATTAGCAGTTTGGGCACAGATTACTTAGGTATTCTGTTTAAGGACTGTGATCTGTTGAGGAGGTTGCAATAAGGTTTTGGAGTCCCTTCTGAGATTTTACTGAGGAAGGATCCACTTCCAAACTCACATGGTGGTTAGAAAAATCACTTGTACAGATTCTCAGACTGAGGCCCTCAGGTTTTTTGGCTAGATGTCCGACAAAAGCTGCCCTACATTTTTTTGCCATATAGGCCTTTCCATAGGACAGGTCACAACACAGAAGTATGTTTCACCAAAGTTTGCAATGGCCAAGCATGGTGGCACATGACTGTAATCCCAGCACTTGGGAGGCTGAGGAAGGAAGCTCACCTCAAGTTCAAGACCAGCCTGGGCTACAAAATGAGTTCAAGACTGGCCTGAACTATATGGACAGCAAGGGACAGAGGTACATGCCTATAATCCCAGCACTCTGGGAGGCTGAAGGAGGAGCATGGCCAGTTTGAGCCCAGTCTGGGCAATTTAATAACTTACTAAGACCTTGTATCAAAATAAAAATAAAAATAAATACCTCGGGATATAGCTCAGTTCAAAGTCCCTGAGTTCAATCCCCACACCCGACACACACACACACACACACACACACACACGTGCATGCAAAGGAGAAATTCTCTTAGGCTCTATAAAGACATTTTCACACATGACTGGCAAATATAAGTGTTCAACAGATAGCTGTTGAATTAAAATAAAATAAACACCAGATAATTGACTAAGGATCTTAACTGCTGAGAAATCTGAAGTCTTAATAGATAAGATGTACTCAGCACACATTTGATAAAGTAGAGTAGAAAAAACGTTAACTATATGATTAGCAATAAACTGGAAGAAGGCACTTTGAAGTCAAATTAGAAATAAAAAACAAAAGATCTAATATCTATTCAAGGACTTCTATGTACTAGGTAATTTTCAGGTATTATTTGAGTAAATTCACATGACAAACTTCATTTTACAGATGCAAAACACAAAGTTGTGGAATTGATGTGATTTGCACTTCCAGAAAAGGCTCAAGCCTGCACTTCCAGAGTGCTGGAGTAAGGAAATCAGCAGATCCTCTCCCCAGAGGGGAAAAATAATTTAACTGGTGAAAACTATAAAAAAACAAGAGATCCAATTAAAGTCTTTCATTTAAAAGAAAAAATGAAAGAACATGTTTTTTTTTAAAAGCGATGCATTAATTACCTAATAATTGCCTATTTGTTATCTAAAAATTACCACAAATTCAGTAGTTTAAAACAACACACATTTATTATCCCAGTAAATTTATGTGGGTTAGCAATATGGGCACAGATTATTTCAGTTGTCTTAAGAACATACGGCAAATAGCGAAATACTCATTAAGGAAAATCTATTAAATCTAAGTTTTTTTAAAAAAAAAAAAAAAGCAAAGGACTGTGCCTTTGAAATCATAACTTGCTCCCGTTTCCAAAAGACCAGCTTCGCAGTATAGAAGCTCCAACCCAAGGGTTGCACTCTAGGCAGGTGCAGCCTAAAACACAGGAGTTTTACCTTCCCTCAAAACCTAGCCTAAGGTTATGCTTCATCCCAGACTGCTAGTATTTCTTGCACCTGCCTGCCCCGAAACTGTGTTGCAGAAGCTGTGTTCCAGGCAAATGTGACAGAGAACACCCAGGTACTCTTTCCACACTGAGCCCTCTCACAGAGTAGAAGCTCTAGTCCAGGAACAGTCAACCAAGGACACTGTACCAGGGCCTGGGTCCCCTCCCCCGGCTTGCTCACAGCACCAGATTCCACACAGGAAGAGCACCATGAGACCACACCACCATCCTCTCCCCTTATGCCTGCTCCAAAAGTGACAGTATCACTCCAGGAAAAGCAGTCTTCAACCCCGAGTCCTGTATAGGAGCTCAGGGATTCTCCACAGAGGAAAGGCAGGCCCTAAGGGCAGAAAGCACTACGGCTCTGCCCAAGAGGACTGACTTCATTAGGAAAGTGCAAGGAGGACTTCATGTCTACAAGTTTTATAGGAAAAAATGGAGATTTTGATAGAGAAGTAATTTTTCAGAAAGAGCCAAAGCCCCCTAAGTGTGGCTCCAAATCCTTTGCCATTTCTCGCTGTTTGGCACCAACATGAGAAAAAGATAAGACCAACAAAGATATTAAGGTGTATTACAACATACTAAGGAAAGAAAATACTCCACCGAGTAAATTCCACTCCTGAAAACTGCAAAATGCAAATAACTCGACAAAAAAGAACACATTCTCAAGATAATTTTCCATAATTTTCCAATGGATAATTTTCCATTGTGTTCTCAAGATGTGTTATCTCAAGATGTGTTATCTTAAGATAACACATCTCAAGATAATTTTCCTAAGCATTTTTCATTTCATTTTTTAAAACTGCATCCTTAGAAAAAAATCAGGTCCGGTGTTTATACTCCATTTATTAATTGTCACTTAATTTTAAAATGTTATAATGTAATAACCCCTAAGTGTTCTTCATTTTCTATTTTCTTTATTCAAGTACATATTTTGGGCTGCTTATAACCAAGATATTTTCTCTTACTCTACATTTATTAGACTCCAAAGTAAGCATGACTTTTATTTTAACATTAACCAAAAATTATGTCACATGAAAATAAGCTTTATAATGGAAACGTCAGTAGCAAACTAGTAATTAAATTATCATTTTTGGTCACAAGTAAGTTTTAAAGTCCACAGATAATAAGGAAGGATGAGGGTTATTTGACCAAAGGCACGAGTCTGAAAGGGTTCCCAAAGCTTCTAGTTACACAAAGTGCCTTATGAAAGCAACTTTGAGCCCTGAGCCTTTTCCTTCTGGATCAGAATATAGTTATTTATATCCAGAGAAACTCAAATTCATTTTATCATCCCCATTCTTAAAATATGCTGAGAAGTTTAACTTCAGTTTCATTATCCTCTCAAAAAATAGAATAAAGCATATCTATCAGTTCATTTCCTGTTGCTGTAACAAAAAACCTGAGGCTGGATACTTTAATAAGAAAAGAGGTTTATTTAGGTCACATTTGGGGGTTTAAAGTCCAATGCCAGGCAGTCTTACCCATTCAGTCTCTAGTGAGGAACCTCTTGGCTACACCAAAATATGGTGGAAGAGAAGAAAGGGAAATAGAAATAGCTATGCACAGAAAGAGAAAGCATATTGGGTAGCTTGTCTTTATAACAATTTAATCTCGCAATAACTAACTGGGATCCAGCAAGAACTACATTAATCCATTTCAAGGGCATATCCCCAATAACCTAATCAGTTCCTACTAGATCCACCTCATAAACATTCCACACTGAGGACCATGCTTCCAGCAGCAGAACCCTGGGGGGATACACCTAACCGTGTCCAATGACAGCAGCATGGCACCATAATCACCACCCAAGTTGGTCTCATGTACTAGGCTGAAACTGCCAAGTCTCCTTGAGATCCCAGTGACAAAGAGGGCAAGCTCTTGATGTCCACAAGGATGTTTTAGTTTCCTAGATAATTCCCAATCCTAGACCACTATGGCAGCAAATAACTTTCCCCATAAATTTCAGTGAAACATAATTTTGTAAGAATTTTTATAAGCAGGGTAGAAAGTGGAAAGCAACAAAGCCACATAAAGAGGAATCTTGGTCACTGCCCTTCAGGATAGCTCTCTCTTCAAATAGGAATTCCTCCTTTTATTTTGATCATGTTTTTCTTCACTGGATATACAGATTAAAAATGTTTTTGCTTCAATGATAGTAGGAGGGATCTTAAGCCTTTATTCATCTTTTAAGGAGGTAGGAGTGAAACAGATAATATCAACTAAACATTGCTTTCCAAGCAAACTATGCGGAAACTTTGTTAATACAGAATTGGAAGGACCAGAACCCAGCCTACCTGGCTTCTCCTCCTCCCACTGAGGAGCTACAGGACTTTAGGGCACTGCTGGACGTCACTGATGAAAACACTACTACAGACTGGGAGGAAAAAAGCTCCAAGTCAGAGACTGTACTAACACAGCTTCATAGGACAAATCTTCCCTGCACCCATGTTTTCTTTGACTTGCACTGTTTTTGTTTTTATTCATTATCAGCAGTTAAAATGAAAATATTTTACATATAATTTTGCATTCCTAATTTTTATTTTAAAAGTAAATATTCTGGCTAACCCATTTTTGCATGTAATCAGTTCGGTATGTGTGCCAGTGACCATTTCTCCTGTACTATTGGCCACATTGCTTAGGACTCCCTTAAATTATCATTCCTACCTGGTTCTTGTAGCAGTTGACTTTGCAACCACTGGCCAAACCTATAACTAAAGTTATGCTATCGACATGCTGATCGAACCAAAGAAAGTCATTGATTTCTTTTGGATTCAATGTCTTCCCTTGAAATTGGGGTCCTGATATCTTCACCTCTAAGTCCTTCAGTCTCTAATATTTATCTTAAAATTTAAAATATTCTTTTGTTATAAATGGACTATCTACAGTAACTTCTATCACTGAACTCTTCAGCATGATTTAACTAAATTTAAAATAGTTTTATAAGAGCATTTAGTCACATGAAAATAATTTATTAATTTAGAAATACATTTTAAATTTAAAGCTCTCAAAAGAGCTTCTCATGACAGACCCGATTTGCAAAATTTGACTGAATGTGCAGCCTCTCTGAATACCTGGGGACTGTTGACTTCGATTTGATTACAACTAGTATCGGCCATTGTTTATTTAAAGCCTAACAAATGAGAAAGGTAAGAGCATTTTTATTCTCTTCAATTAAATCTTCCATACAACTGATTTATGAAGGGATCTTCCTAGGAGCCACTCGAACTTTCTGCGACATAATTAGTTTACACTCTCTAATTTGGAGTTGTTTTCAATCTACTATTCTAAGAAAGTCACTGAAAAAGCACAAAGTAAATTTTTTGCCAGTATCTGCCTCTTTAAATCATTTTCTCAAAGATATGCATTTACCAGATCAGACCAAAACAGGTATTATATATATGACCACCATCTTTGAGAATTATCTAAGAAAACAACATTAAGATTCACCAAGAAATAAAATACTGAATAAGCAAACTGGTACGCATATTAATTGGTCTATCATCACTTGTCATTATAGACGATCCTTGTTATTCTCCAAATGAGAATCCTTATGACCTTGCTGCTCATGGTGTAGCTCATGAACAACATCAGCTTTCCCTGAAAGCTTGTTAATGAAGCAGAATCTCAGACTCTACTCCAGGCCTGACACATTAGAATCCACTGTTTAAATTTATGCATACATTACAACTTGAGGATTTTATAAAATATAGATGTACTCGAATGACTCCCTAGTTACCATTTGCTTGTGGAATTTATATGTGAATGGATACTTTTGATACTTTCCTAATGCCATGAGATTTGTAATTTCTACCTGACAAATGGTGAGGCTTATGCCCTTTCCAGTGTCTCTTAGATATTCCAAAGAAGATAGAGAATATCATATTGTAGGTAGAATTTGTACAACTTGTCTCTGTTGCCCTTATACTCTGCTTTTAAAATTCTTCTTGGCCAATTCTGCTTGGCCTAGAATCTACATGTTGGTAATAGCCTTTGACATCCTTTGATGTATCTACCTTTTCAATTTTTGGTGCATAGAATAACGTCCTACCTGTCTTCAAGTTCCTGTCACAAATACCACTTGTATTTCTATTCTGGTCACAAATACATTGGTGTTAACCCAACCTTGGCCTCCACTTCTCACTTCTCTCCAACCGGTAAAGAAATGATTTTCACTTTTCATCCCTTCCATGAGAAGGTAAAGAAATCACACAGAAGAAATGTTTGAGTTCATAGGATAAAGTGCTTTCAACTTTAGTATAACAACCATCTCTTTTCCAGGATCATAAGGACCTCCAGGAGTCTGAGCTGGGTACATTTTAACGCAATTTCACATTTGTATCGTACACTAATTCTCTCTTAGCATTGTAACAAATTTTTTTACTTACTGTGATAATTCTTATCTTATAGAAGTCCCTTCAACTCTTATCTCCCTCTGTTTTTCTTCAAAGATCCCAATGAATCCACTTATAACCTTCACAAGTGTCAGTGAGAGTCTGATTTCAGGCAAAACCCAGAATAGAGTTAAAAACATAAGGAAGACTGAAAGTGAAGTGTTTGATACCTCTCATGCTCAGTCCTGACTTTGCTAGTTCTGATTTAAAATTAATTAATGGCAACTTTGAAATGTTAGAGACATAACTTTATATTAAAATGGTTTGGGTCAGCATTTTGTATGCAAACGTTTCCTCAGATATTGACAAGGCTTGTTTCAAAATCTGAGATGAACCTCAATGGTACTTGGTAAAAATGTGAAGATAGACTACAGGCCTCTAAATCACAGACTAAAAGTTCACACTGACCAGAATATCTACCTGGAAATTAACATACTAAATAAAAAATGCAGTCAATATTTACATTTCAACAGAATATATTTTATAGATTTTAATTAAAATTTGTCCAAAATTACACAAACTTACAGGCCATTACACAAGCTTACAGATCATACTACATTATGCCTTTTGCTCATAACAACGAGCAATGTAAACAACCACATAGATACAGCATTAAGTCACAACTACATAAAATTACTGTAGTTCCTAGTGTACGTGTTACCGTTTTGAGTTTGGGTTATTAGGTTCTTGTTTTTAGGATATCATTACTCCTCTGGATTCCCATTCCCCTCCCCCTTTGCCTCTACTTGTTCCCTTGGACCTTTTGCCCACTGGCTTAGATCTGACCCTTTGCATTTTTATATCCATTGTTTTCCATTTTCTTTTGTTTGTATTTTGCCTCACTTGAATGAGAGAAACCATACAGTATTCAAGCTTGAGGGTCTGGTTTATTTTACTGAACATTATATTTTCCAGGTATATTTTTTAAGTCATGGAGTCTTGGAGAATCCAAGGCCAACTTAATTTTAGATGTAAAGACATGGAGACTCATGCAAATACTAATTGTTCAAAAGTCACCAGGTTGATTCTCAGTTTGGTTCTTTCATATACTTGCATTAATTATAAAAATAGCCCATGGTGTTAAGGTATTTTTGTCATAATGACCCATTCCTTTAGTCAGTGGATATTACTGAGCTGTGTGCCAGGTGGTACAAAAGAAAAAATGATTTCTTCTTATTCAGGAAAAACAGAAGTGGAAGTGAAAATCTTAGTTCAAATGTCACGTCTTCCAAATCTGGTATGTGTTCTTACCCAAGTACTGTAACCTATCTTCATTCTAAAATGAGTGGTTACTATTAAATCATATACAAGGTCTCTTTCAGTTATCAGTTTCTAAAATTCAATTAAACAGATGTACATTGTCTTAGTTACTTTTCTCTCATCATTGAGACAAAATACCCAACACCCAAAGTTAAGGAGGAAAGGTTTATTTAGCTCACAGTTTGTAGAGGTTTCAATCCACAATCGGATAGATCTAGGGCAGGGCGGCATGGCAGACAGGCAGAAGGCAGCAAGGCAGGCAAGGGGAGCAAAAGGGACTTAAGCAGCTTCTTCCTGCCACTTATATCTTAAACAGGCTGCCAGGATCAGGGTAGTGCCAAATCAATCAGTGGACTGATTTAGTAATCACATGCCCTTAATCCCAGCATCACACACTGTAGATTTAGCCACCCCAGAAAAAATTCTGTCTATGATCCCATGAGGGTTTGGGGAAACATTTAGGCACAAACTATGACATACATGTATTTAAACAACAATAACCACCTCAAGAATGACGATTTAAAGTTTCATGGATTTTTCCCCTGGAACAAATGTAATATATTCACTTGGCCTATTTAGGTCATTGGATATCATCTGATAAATTTGTTTAAAAGAAGTGTCTAGTAAAAAAAAAAGAAGTGACTTAGATAGATTACCATGTGTTACCAACTCTAAACAAATAAAAAGACTAATAATTTCTTTTCAAAAGGTATAGTACATTCTTACATATAATAGTACATTTTAGAAGCTGGAAATATAAAATACTTTTACCCCTGCTTCCTTAAAAAAAAAAAACTATTCGATAAACTTAAGCATTTAGAATTAAGTCCCAAAATGCATTTTACATAGAATTTCCAATCAACATCATAAACTAAATTTGTCACTCTGTTGAATTGGGTAAATCTAAAAAAATCTCTTAGTTCAACACAGGTTTTAGATGTCCTACAGGTTTTAGGGTTGTAGAGGGGATAGATTTTGACAAATCTTTTAATTTTTTAAGAAACACCAGAGGTTCAGGATTTGAAAAAAAGCACAAATATGTATAAAATCTATTTCCTATAGATAAATAGAATGGCTAGTCATGGCTTTACTAGCACGAAGTAATAGATTATGTTTGGCTCTGGTTTTTCATTTATAAACCTACAAATCTCTGGCAAACAAACCCTTTCTTGGTACAAATGAGAACTACTTCCAGGGAAATAGGTATTTTTCAGACAAAGTAAAGGCAGCATTCAGATCCTATATTCAGTTCTGTTCTACCTCACTGCCATCTACTTCTAATTTTTTTAACTTAATTGAAATATAATTGAAATAAACTATTTAACATATATGCTAATCCATTTTGAAATATGTATAGATTCATAAAACCTTCATCACAATCAAAATAATATATTCTATCATACCAAAATGTTGCCTCAAGATCTTTATATTCTATCCCATTTTCTGTCTCATGCCATGTCTCATGTCATGATAACACTGCCTGTTTTCAGTTGCTATAGTTTAACTTGCAGCTTCTAGAATTGTGTATAAATAAAATTATAAAGCACATGGTACTGTTGTTGGCCTGGATTCTCTTACTCCACGTAACAATTTTAAGATTAATCCATGTTTTTGCATATATTAATATTCACTCACTTTTATTGCTGAGTGGTATTGCATTGTATAGATACACACATTTATTTACTCATTCATGGACATTTAAATTATTTTTAGTTTGGGGCTAAGTAAAGCTTCTACAGACTTTCACATACAAAGTTTTGGTGAGTATATGCTTTTGTTCTCTGAGGTGAAAGTCTAAAAGTAGAGTGGCTGGGTCATAGAGTAGTATGTTTAACCTGGACACTATCTGCCTGTTTTCTAAGTGGTAAGACCATTTTACCTTCTCACCAGCATGATAGTTTTAGTGGCTCCATTAACTTCCCAAGACTTGGTTATGGTCAGGTATGCTTTCTTTTTCTTTTATTTTTTTGTATTTTTAGAGGGTTTTTTATTTACTTTAAGCCAGTTGTTATTATTTTAATTTCTTGGATTGTCTTGACACAATTTGTATTATTCTGCAAGTGGGGGCAGGAGGAATGACACATAGAAGTATATAATAATATGTGACTGAAGAACATGGATAAGGTTTTTTCATAAGTTATTAGCACTATTGTAGTAAATACGTTACTATCTGTACTTGTCAACAATTAAAATTAATTTAAGATGTATGCTAAAATACTTTTATTCATTTTAAAGTATATTTTATGTTTCTTTTTCTTTAAGTTTTCAACTTTCCTTTTCCTAGAAAGGGTGCAGAAAATATATATATAAAGTCAAATGATTGAAAATGCAACAGTCCAGATAAATAAGGAGACATTTCTTCATACCAAATTACCAAATATTTTTGAAACACATTCAAAAAAAAAAAGAAAAGTTACTAAAAGGTTAACATGCTACCTGTCTCTGAAGAGTTTACACTTGAGTTAGTAGATACAGAGTTGGCACATATATTACTTACATCTATTTTTGTAATACGCAAGTGATATAAATCATACGAATACTAGATCAAATCTCAGAAGATTGATAGCTAACTAACTCAGTTCAGGGAATATCCTTTGAATGGAATCTGGATGAGTGAGTACTTGTCCAGGTAGAGAAATAATAGAAAGGCATTAATAAATGCGAAACCCACTGAGCTGTTTGTTCCTGTAATATCTACTTCAAAGGCTGAATGTTCAATTAATGTTTGTTGGATATGCTAATGAACGAGTTATAAAGAAATATGCTTTCTATTCCTCTGAATGTTCTTTGTCTTCTACACACACTTACTGAAGTTCTACTATTAAAACACAATGATACATTTCTGTCTTTGTTCAGGCTGCTATAAGAAAGAGGCTTATGCTAAGTAACTTATAAATAATGAAATTATATTTCTCACTTTAGGATGTTAGGAATCCCAATACCAAGGTGTCAGCAGAATCAGCACCCGGTAAAGGCTCACATTCTGCTTCCCATTCTCTCACTTGCTGCATGTTCACAGGCAGAAGGAGGCAGAAGTGGCCCCTCCAACCTCTTTTACAAAGGGAGTAATCTCATTCATGAAGGTGAAGCCTTCATAATTTAATCAAAAGTCCTCAACTTTTAATACTATCACAAAGGATATTAGGTTTCAACATACGAATTGTGGGGACACCAATACTCAGATGATAGCAATTATAAACTTCCAAATTCATTAATTTTATATCAGTTATATTTTAACATTTTGCTTCCTAAAATCACCTTGGCATTTCTTAATCTCATCAGCAACTGAGCCCTAAGTGATTAATGCAGTATGGATAAATTCTGGAAGACCCTTTAAAGAGATAATCATCCCCCCTTAAATGAGTGTAACTCCTTATTTTCCTGCCCCTTATTTTAAGAAGCAGCTGACATGTAAGCCAAGAGCCCTTTGTCTATTCAGCAGATATAAATCAAAAGAATGACTATAACTGACTTTGGACACTTTTAGAAAGAGAAAAGAAGAGAAGGGAAAGGAAGAGAAGGGAAGAGAAGGGAAGGGTAGAGAAGGGAAGGGGGAAAGAAGGGAGAGAGGGGAGGAGGAGAGGGAGGGAGGGAGAGAGAAAGGTTCTCCCATGAGTGATCTTTGATACAATTCTGGCTTACTCTTAAAAGTGTTTGCTGTTGCTTATTCTTCTTAATGAAGTGATATGTTGATAGTGTCAGTTGCAAAATTTGATATTAAAGAGTGTGCACAGTTACTAAATTCTTGAGTCATTACTTAAGTTTTAACATCCATGAGGACAGAAATCCACTATTCTTTGTCAGCAATTAGGAGATGGAAACTTTGGATGGAAGCTTGATAATGTTCTAATCTAATGAAATTTGACAGGAAAAGTGTCAACTAGAAGGAAAAGCTGAGGACACAATATCAATCTCAGCATGATTTAAATCACAAAAGGCAATTTAATTTCAAAGATTTATTTATTTATTACTATTAATAGCAACTGAAACTTCTTTCTCTGGATATTTTACTTATTAGATACTTTGTATCAGCCCTTTATATTGACCAAAGCAGAATTTTGCAGATCAGTCACAGCACTCCAGGTTCTTCTAAGAGAAGAGCCCCATATAAAGTTGGATCCCAAAAAGAGCTATCCTCTAAAGCCATACAAGAGTGAGAAATACAGCATTTGTGTTAGTGCGTGGGATAGTTCTAACACCAATAAGTACCACTTAATTGTGAGATGTATTTTTCTTCTAACTTCAACCTCTGTTGAAAAAAGCAGAGACAGTCTTAATGAGTATTTCAATGAAAAATATCCATGCCAAGGAAAAACCAAAATGGTTTCCTACTCCACACTGTAGGAATGAAGCTTTCTCTGTAAAGATGAACATGAAGAAAACTGAATTTCATTTGCCAGTGCAACTCAAAAGACTCTCTACCTCTGCAACCAGTACTGTATTAATAACGCAATCTGCAAAAATGAAACGAAACCAAATAACAATCATGTTAAATCAGTGTGGCTCATTAAAGTTTTATTAGTTTTGTTCTTTTGTTTGTATTTGATTGGTAGTCTGTTTTATTGTTACATCAAACTTGTATACCTACTCAAACTTGTATACCTAGTTTTGTGTTTGTTAAAGTTGTGTGAATCAAAATGGAGTTGCCACTGTCAAATCTGACTAAACAGAGTCAGGTGGCCATGAAGAAAGAATTCTCACACATGATTTGCTTTTGAACAGGAACCTGCAAGACAGTCCACCAAACTGCAGCTTGCTATGAGTCACAAGGACAGCTAGCCAAAGGTACAAGAACATGTACCTGATACACTGTCTCCACTAATGTATTGACATTAACTCCCGTGAGAAAGTCTCCGAAACCAATGATCTCAAAAATACTCATGCAATGTCCCCATTTTGCTTTTAAAAACATCTGCTTTCCTTTGCTTTCCTGGGTATACCTATGCCCCACCCCTCGGTACCCTATGCCCCAATCCCCACGGTTTGTCACAGTACATGTCCCCCAAATTGCAATCTCTTGTCACTCACTCTCAAACAAAATTGTTTCTTTGGAGAGCTTATCTGAGTTTCCTTTTAGGTTGATGTATTTGTACATATCATAATGGTATTTTTAATTTTAAAAATCTTTTTCCTTCAAAAAATATATGCATTCTTTTGTAGCTTTGATAAGGAGTGGCTTATTGTTTGGCTTCCTGTGAAGATATGCCTACGGGGCAGATCTGCCCGGTGACTAGAATGCACCAGTAGTTGTTTCCCATGGCACTGCAGAGGCCATTTCAAGTGGTGAAAGTTAATACTCCAGTTTATACATCAGTCTCTGGGAAGCCAGTTTAAATGGCTGTGACCTGAGGCAGGAATCCTCCTCTGATGGATTAAGCTGAACTATATGAAATTTCCAATCTTGTAGGTCAAGAACAGTCAATATCAGCATTTTCTTATCATGTAACTTAATACATGTTCAGGCTTCTTTTCCTCAAAGAAGGATAGTATGGGCTGAAGTAATATGAATACATCATAATAGACAACTCCTGGTAAGCAACTGACGTTCCCTGATGTGCTACCCTAGCTTTGACCAATGTCATTCAGTCAAGTTAGAACTTAAAAGGACTTTAGAAAAAATGTGAAAGAATATGATGAAAAGAGCAACCACTGAACATATGTCCATCTCACATAAGCGTGATATAGGGGAAGATATGAAGAATTTGTTTTCCACAAACCTACACATCCACTTTGTTCCAGATGAAGGAAGGGTTATCCCTTGAAAGGCTAATGAACCCTGACTTGACAAAATACACCATGATATCCTTGGTATGACACCAAAGATTAAGAAAGAGGATATCCACTGTATTCACAAAAGAAAATAAAGTGATAGGATGGATATATGAAAAAAGCTGAGTAAAATTATAGTACGTGCAATTATTCAATAATAGTTTATGTAAAGTACTATATTAATATAAGTAGCCAATATGTATTGAGTATTTACTGTGTGCCAGGTACTACATTACATATTTTATATACATTATCTCAAAGATATTATGAAATATCTTACTTTACAAAAGAAAAACAGGAAGCTAAAGAGGTTAAACAACTTGCTCAGGTTCATATATGGAAGTGTTGGGATTTGAATTTACATGTGACCCTATTTTTTTATGATATACCACAAGAACCACTTAAAAACATTTGAAGATTGAAAAATTATAAATATTTAGAGTGTCTAACAATAAACAAATCAATACTCTGTTAAAGTAAACACTAATTATTTTTAAGTCAGTCACCTAAATTTCATTTAGCATCAAAAACATAAATATTAAAGTTCTTTTTCTGTTGACAGCAACATTTCCCAGTCTCATCTGGAGTCCTTGCCAACAGCCAGCAATGCAATAACTTTTATGGGAGTAACAGAAACACTATCATTGTTTTGTTCAGTGTGGAAATTTTCCTGCTGGTTCCTCCATGGCAGGCTCCAGGAGTGGAGTTATCTTTTCAGGCTAAAAAGCCTGAGGTCTGAAGAATACTTAAGACTGGGTTCTTTCTTACATGCTTGCCAAATAATAAGCTGAAGTTGTAGCTACTCAGTTCTATTCTGATTTCTGTGATTGTGGACTTAACCATCATCATTTGATGAGAACATGTGGTTATTAGTTTACTAATACAGTAAACTCATATCGTGTGCCTATTAATGTAATCTATATGACAAGGAATTTTGTTTATTTCTTTTAAAATAGAGTAGTCCCAGGTATCTAAAGAAAATATAGTGAACAATAGTTTGCCTTGGTAAACAGCATGCTTAGGATCATTTCTATGATTAAATTTGCATACATGGTTTAAGAATGACTGGAAGAAAATCCATAACTATTTCCAAGGCTTCTAGATACTTCAGAACTTATCATGAGGGCTGTGAAACTTTTTCACTATTGTACTTTTTTGGGGGAGGGGGTGCTGGAGATCAAACTCAGGGCCTTGCACTTGCCAGGTAAGCACTCTACCACTGAGCTGAATCCCCAGCCCCTTCACTGTTGTACTTTAACTCTAATCCCTTGCATATGCCTGGCATATAGTTTGTGTGAAAATAATAGGTCTAAAGAACTGTGTTTATGAAGAAATTAACCAATAACAAATGCTGGCAGGGCTGTGGGGAAAAAGGAACCCTCCTCCACTGTTGGTGGGAATGTAGACTGGTCCAGCCACTGTGGAAATCAACATGGAGATTCCTCAGAAAACTACAACTAGAGGTTTCATTTGATCCAGCTATACCCCTACTGAGGATCTTCCCAGAAGAATTGGAATCGTCATACCACAGGGGTATATGCACAACCATGTTCATAGCAACACAATTTGTAATAGCTAAGTCTTGGAAACAGCCTAAATGCCCAACAACCGATGAATGGCCAAAGAAACTGTGGGTTTTCTACACAATGGAGTACTATACCACCATAAAAAAGGAGAAACTAGAGTCATTTGTATGTAAATGGATGTTCCTTGAGAACATACCTTTAAGTGAAATAAATCAGACACTCATGAGTACACATCGAATTGTTTCTCTGATATGAGAAACCATGGATATAAAAAAGGACGAAGAGATGTAATAGATATAATCTAAAAGGAAGATAATATTCCAAGGAGAGGAGCATTGAAAGGAGAGAGGGGGAGAAGCGGGAAGGGAAAAGAGGGATAGAAAAAGGAAAGGGAATTCATGGAGAAATGTGAATGTACCTGCTGTAAATAGGGAAGGGAAGAGAAGGGAGGGGCGGGGAGAGGGGGGAGAACCAAGATGCATCACGTACAGGTACAAAAGTAATGTGATGAATGTGATCATTATATGTACAATGTACCAATACATGCTGTTCATTTAAAATATGAAAAACAAATAGGTCTGTTAAATAAATAAGCTCTAAATCCTCTCAAATGTTTAAGGGGCATTCTAAAAAACAAATAAGCAAAAAACAGCCGCGTGTGGATCAAAGGCCCTCATTCTACTGCTGTCAAAATACCAAAATACCAAATTCTGACTTCTCAGAAAAGCCAGAGGAACCTCCAGTTTCCGTAAGATCAGTGGAGCTGAGCAGGTATCCAGCATGTGGAGGGATGGTGCCCGCTGCTGCTTACAACAGCGCTACCTCTCAGTTCATTGCCGAAAACAACTGAAAACAGGATGAGCCTTGTGACCCGGCCCTCCACCAGAGAGCTCACGACAGCCTAGCAGATTTGTAGAAATGATGCTGGGAAGGGCTAGTGAATGGTCCAACCCCTGCCGGCCTGGAGACTGAAAAGAGGGTGAGAAATGTTGGCCCTGCCATCAGAACGGGCACAGAAGTTATGGCAGCGATGGCTGAATCCAGGGAGTAAATGGGCCCACCTAGTCAGCAGACTGGGAGAGAAAACTGACTTTGGTACAGAAATCACAATGTACTAGCATCCTGACGCCTCTGTCACTCTCCCATCCCTGGGACAAAATACTTGGCACCTGCAATTCGAAGGAGGAGGACTATGACTCACCATTTCAGGCCACGGTCAGCGGCTCCCAAATCTGGAACAGGACGGCAGAGGAAAAGGTGCTCAACTGTGGCAACCAGGAAGCAGGAGAGGGGAGGAGACAGGAAGGAGACAGACCCTCCCAGGTCATGCCCCCAGGGACCATCCTCCAACTAGGCCTCTTCTCCTACTGGCACATTTAGCTACTGAGCTCATCAAAGGATAAATCCACTGAAAAGTATAGCACCCCCCCCCGATCCAATCACCATTTTAGATCTAAACCGTAACACTCAGGAAGCCTGAGAAAAGAGAGTGAAGACAGGTGGGCCAGATGGAAGTTTCAAGAAGAGTAACCAGTTAGGACCCTTTCATGAGCAGGTGGGAGGGAGTCTGAAAGTAAAGAACTTCACGGGCGTCTGCAGGCACATAGAGCCTTGTGCTTCATTTGGGAGAAGAATGCCACGCTAGAGACAGGAACTTCGAATAGCACACAAGGTCAGGACAGGACAGGCAAGGTTAGTAGACTAATGTTGAGTCTGATAGTCACACAATTTCCCAGGAAGAGCTCTTAAAATCACCCTGCTGCTCACTCCTTTTACCAGTCCTCAAATTCTATAAAACTGATGACTGTCTTTTTCTCAGGGAAAATCCATTTGGTTCTATTTTTAACTCTTTTCTCAACTCTTAAGCTATCTTATAGCCAGTATTTTTCAAATTTTTCTACAGATGACTCCTTTGAATAAGACTTAATGGGCACAACTGAAAATGGTGACAAGATGACTTTGATCTTACTTATTGGTCCTCTGAGCACACAGATCCTAAGATCGTCCGGCCCATTCATTTAATGTGCAAAGCACTAAGATGCAGAAATGCTGAGTCGCTTTTTAACCTAAGCAACTAGTTAGCAGCAGCACTTTGACTAAAACCTCTGTCAAGAACTCATGACTAGTCTGCTGCCTTTTATTCTCTGCACAGTTCTGCTCTTACTGTAATACAAACACATTTTACTCTCTCACTGTTTCCTATATTGATTAGATTTATGAAATAATATTCTTATCAGAGTATTTTCCCAAGTAGCTTGCTTACTAAATCTCTCTTACTGAGGTGAATGAATGTCTTACTTGTTGGACTTCTGATTCTTGTTCATTATTGTTAAAAATAAAATAAAAATGCAATTTCTAGGGTTTTATAAATCTGTGAGCTTACATGGCTGTTATCAAATACCATTCATCACTATTGATGATCAATGAAAACATTGCAAAACTATTTAAGTGACCTTATTTTTTAATAGATTTTTATTAAAATTTATCCAAAATTACACAAACTTACAGGCCATTACACAAGCTTACAGACCACAATACATTGTGCCTTTTGCTTATGACAGTGAGCAATGTAAACAACCACATAAATGCAGCATTAAGTCACAACTACATAAAGTTACTGTAATACCTAGTGTACGTGTCACTGTTTTAAATTTGGGTTATTAGGTTCTTATTTTTAAGGTATCATTATTCCTCTGGATTCCCATTCTCCTCCCCCTTTGCCCTCTTCTTGTTCCCTTGAACCTTTTAGTTACCTTATTCTTAAAGACATGAAATTTGATAAGATACAGAAACCTCCAAGAAACTCACATTAAAAAGAAGACAGAGACACAAAAATACAGTACAAATGACCCAAGTAGGTATCCAAGCTCAGTCATTAATTCTGTAACTTCACTCAACTCACCTAACCTCTCCATGGCCTAGAATCCATATATGCTAAAATAATTTTTTTAGAAAGGGAAGGAGGAGGAAGAGGAGAAACAGCAGTAGCTAACAGCCTAATAGATTCCTGGATTTAAATGAAGCCTCCAGAGCTCTACACAGATCATATTCTAATTACTGGCGATACTAGAGACTAAGACATAAGCATGGCTTATGGCAGAAAAGTGTGTGATAATAGTTAATAGCTAACTTAGAGAATAATAACCACATGCCACATTTTTCTAAGAGCTATATGCATGGAAAAACTGTCACACAAACTCAATGAGGTGTCACCATTTTTGTCCTCGTTTTCCAGACAAAGAAACTAAAGCACAGATAGGTTACATAAATTTACTAACATCACACATGTAGATAAGTGGCACAACAGAGTTTGAAGTCAGGCTGGCCCCAGAGGCACACACTCAAAACACTATGCTATGTTGCCCATCTGTTGATAGGTAACCCAACAAGTTTGCATAACTAGTGATGACATATTAAGAGATCTAAATATTTTTAAAGTAAATCTGATAAAAACTTCTAATTATAGTATCCTGCCTGGGATTGCCTTCTTAGACAGTTTAGACTAGTGAACCATAATATTCACCCACTTGCTTAGGCTAAAAATCAAGGGAAGGGAGGAATAAGGGATGAAAAAGAAGAGATAGGAAAAAAAGAATTAAGATGTATTATGTACATGTACCAACTCCCCATGGTAATTGTAATCGTTATGTACTGCAAACATGTATGAATGAATGAATGAATGAATGAATGACTTGATTTTTGCCTTTCTTTCACCCCATAGTCCACCAGCAGGTCCTATTAGGTCTAGCAATATAAATCAAGAATCCAACCATTTCTCACCACTCTACTGCTAACATTCAGTGGCTCTTCGTCTTCATCTCTTCTCTGAGTTGCCTTACTATTAGCTGCCCTGCTTTCACACTTACCCTTCCACAGTATAATGCCATATTGCATACTGAGTAATCATTTTAAAACACACAGATCATACCACCCCACACACAAAGGCACACTCAAAACCCTACAACGGCTTCCCATCATATTTAGAATAAATTCAAACTCCTTACAGAACTCTGATCTGATGTTATCTGGCTCGTACTGCTTCTCCTATCTCATCTTTGCCTGCCCTCCCCTCACTTACTCCACTAGTTTTGTGGCTGTTCCTCGAATATGTGAACTCACCTCTACACCAGGCCCTATGTGTTGGCGTTTCTGCTTGCCTGGAATGCTCTTCCCAACAGCCTTTATATGTTTGACATCGTCATATCATTCAGGCTTGACTAAATGACTCCAGCACAACAAGCAGTTTTTGACTACCATCTCTAAAATAATTCAATACTTAATTCCTTATCAGCATCCCCTCACCTTCATTTGTCTTCAAAGCACTTGCCATTACCGAAAATCACATTCATAATTTACTTAAATAACCTTAAAACCAGAGAACGTGGTGCCTTGTTAAAAGATTTATCTCCAGCACCTGGACTATGCCAACTATTATGGTAAAATGTTCAATAGATAATAATCAAATAAATTAATTCTTCCAGGTACATCATTTTCTGATATTATGATAGTCACAGGATTAGTGTAGATTTAGCTTAGGACAGGCTGCCTGTCATTGATTACCTATAACAGCACCTTGCTTTCCACATGGAAGTAGATGTTCCACCTTTGGTACTGTTCCTCTGTCACTTCTTCTTTACCAGTGACATTGTAAGAAGACTCTCACAGTTCTCTTTTTCCTTTGAGTTATATTTTGCTTATCTGAATAGAACTTTCTGAAATCTTCAAACTTCTGTTGTGATATTCTGTATTTCTTCCTATTAATATGCAACTGCTATGTATTTTCTAGATAAGAGTTACCTCATTAGCATTAAACACTAAGATAATTAGTGCATTAAAATCACATGCCATGTGGAGATGCAGAAAGGAAAACAACCCCCTGCTTCCTTTGCTCATCACAATTCTGGGAACTTTGTAGCCTGCCCAGAGGAATTTTTTTAAGTGACAAAGTCTACCTACACAGCAGTCTTGTATTCTCTAGGTATCATCTATTCATCATTACAGGGATAAATTGCTGGCTAAGACTGAAGTTTGTTAGTTCATAAGGAAACTTTATAATAATCATTATAACACTTTTTTAAAAACCTGTAGTAAATTTGTCGACATGCATACATAATATATGGAAATAAATGGCTGCTTTTTCCAGGAACTTGACTTCTTAATAATGGAAAATCAAATAGAACAAGCATACCTAAAGCACAGCTGAAAATGGAGCACTTATTTCTAGTGATACTTCAAGAAAGGCCCTAGTGATTTAAAAGGCAATATATTGGATAGAATCCTTTTCTATTCATTAAATATCCCACTACAATACCTATGATTGATACCCATATCTACAGGCAATAATAACACTAAAAATTTCTAAATTAGCTTATTTTTTAGTTCATCCATGGACTTAGCTCACAATTTTCAAAATAGTATTAAGAGATATAGTCTTTTTTATTTGATAACTAGGATGGTGCATTTAATTTCCTATAAATAGATTTGAAGTTATGCCCTTTGGTAACCTTCTACTAAGATTAGATCTATCATTTAAAATTCTAGTAGGAAAATAGATTACAGTATCTGTGACTCTGTCAATTAAAATAAACAACTCTAAAGTAAAATATAATTACAGTGAGCCAAGGAATTAAGGTAAGACACTAAGTTAGCAATTCATTCAAAGGACAAGTTAGTTTCCTCTCTGTGCTTTCAAAGGTCACAGATAAAAACTGAAAATGTAAACAAATAGAAAGAAAGGGAAAGAACAATACTCCTGAGACTAAGGTCGTTTTATCACTCCTATATATCTCTCCCAGGATTGAAATGGGGATTGAACTGTTGGTATCGTATCAAAGAGTGACATTCAAAATATTTTACAACCAATACGGCCCCAGCACTAACCCAGTAGAATAGACTCTAACCTGTCTGACTGAGAAAGTAGGTCTCTGAGGTCCTCTTTCATGGCAGGCATCAACCATTTAGTTGCTGATAGTAAGGAGGTCTGGTAGATTCTAAAGGGAAGGTCTGCAGCAGCCAAGGCAGGGGAAGAATGGGCATGAAGCCACTCAGAGATTCTGTAGTATAAACTCTTTACTAACAAATGTGAAAATAATTCAGTATTTTTAACATCTGAAGTGCCACACGGTGCATGCGGATTGAACTTTACCCTTGGCACTATCAGGAGCTTTGAGTAGCTGAAGGAGGAGGAACAATGACTGTACTCTCCCTAGAATATTTTTGCTCTTTCATTTCTCATGGTGACATATACCCGTCTTCCAGATCTCAACTCAAATGTCACTTAAAGGTCAAATTCCTCAGTCTCAACATAAATCTTTCACAGTACTGGTCTTCATTCTCCCTTCACCATAGTCGAATAAATGGATATATGTGAATATTTCCTCAGGCTGCTTCTCATTCTAGATTCTAAGGGTTTGAGTATAGCTATCTTGTCTTTTTGCTTAGTGTTTTCTTCCTAGCAACTAAAAAGTATATCAGGCACAATAAATGATTTTGAATAAATAAATGGAACACTAGTTCTATTTTTAAAATTTACATGCAAGAAGGCAAAATGAAAAATCAGTTAAACTGGCTTCATAATTTGTACACTCATAGTAAGGGAGAAAGCTCTGGAAGAGGGAGAGGAAGAAGGAGTTAGAGAAGGGGAAAGAGAGATCTGCATTTATTAAATTCTTACTACAGAATAGTCATTGTGTTGTTGCAAATACTATCTGTCAAATACTAAACCTAAGCACTTTCTTAAAAAATTTTATTAACACGTACCAATTGTACATACTAATGGGTTCAATGTGATATTTCCATATATGTATATAATGTACACAGATCAAGTCAACCTCTCTTTTCCATCCTTTCCACACACACCATTCCCAATATCTAGTAATCATTATTCTTCGTGCAAGTCTACTTTTATTAGCTTCAAAATATAAAAGAACATACAGTGCTTGTCTTTCTGTGTCTGGGGCTGAGCTCTTGATTTTCAACTATTCTGCTTCTCATGTTTAATCCATTTCACAATACTTTCTTCCTTTGGGGTGATGAGCAGGTAGATATTTCGT
The DNA here is from genome assembly GCA_004026905.1 of Hystrix cristata. Classification (NCBI taxonomy): domain Eukaryota; kingdom Metazoa; phylum Chordata; class Mammalia; order Rodentia; family Hystricidae; genus Hystrix; species Hystrix cristata. The sequence continues at coordinate 3,815 of PVJO010017390.1, read as the reverse complement.
ACTCCAGCTCAGAATTGGATTAAGCATGCATAAGAAGCACAGTAATTCATTATAAGGAGAGTGATAACAAGAAAAACTGCTGCAGACATTTTCTGGTTATCTATTCAATGAGCAGATGGTGTACTTCTGAGAAATATCAAGATATATGAAAGAAAAGGTTTAGGCAACTGATGTTTATGTGGGTGCTGATTTCTGGCTATAGCAGATGCCTGTTGCTTCCTGACATCTGCCATATTCCACTCTAAGCACCAGGGGAAAAAAAGAAAAAAGAAAAGAACACCAGAAAACAAAATCTATCCCATACAAAATTATATAGAGGACAGCTTTGTGCATGAGTAAACTATACTAGCTGGTCTTACAAGGCATTTAACCAGGAACTCAAAATCTTGGACTCTTAAAACTATGGCATGGTACAAAGAGCATATAATTTGGAATCAAGTGTGAGTTTACAGCCTTTGGCCTGTCATGTATATGCTAAGTAAACAATGTTTTTTACCTAGCAGAGCTTAAGTAATAACAGAATCAGTAAAATAATATGCTATTACAGTTTGAATCTTAAATATTCTGCAAAAGCTTATATGTTGAAGGCTTGGTCCTCAGCTGATGGGACTATTAGGAGGTGCTACAAACTTTAGGAGCTAGTGCCTACATAGTTGGAAGGAGTGGGTCATTATGGGTGTGTTCTTGAAGGGTGTTGCAAAGTTGACATCCCCCTCCCCGACCCACCCCTTTTTTCTTGGCTGCCATAAGGTGAGCAGTTTTTCTCTGCCACTTGCTTCTGTCATGATTCACTGTTTCACCACAGGCCTCAAAGTAACCTGGCCAAACAACCATTGACTGAAACCTTGGAAACCCCTAAGCCAAATAAGTATTTCCTCTTATTGTTTTTCTCAGTTACTTTGTCACAGCAATGTTAAACCAACTAATATAGGAAATTGGTACCAAAAGTGGTGTTGTTGCTATGACTGTATCTGACAACATGATTCAGAAGCCTTTGGAATTGGTTTTCTGGAGGTTCTTGGAAAATTTTTGGTAAATAGGTTAGAAAAAGCTTAAAATGTTGTTAAGTAGAGCTTAATGGGTGATTCTGAAGGGAGGTCAGAAGAACAGAATGCTGGTAGAAATGTAGACAGAAAGGCTATGCTGATGAGGTTTCAGATGGACATAATTGACTCTTTTGGGAATTGGAGTAGAAGGCATACATACTACATTCTGGAAAAGAACTTGTCTACATTTCATCTATGCCCTGAAACTTTGTGGGAGCAAAGTTTAAAGGTGACAGACTAATTGATCTGATAGAGGAAATTTTAAGGCAGCACAGTGTTCAGATAATGTCAATGGCATTGCTGCCAGGTGTAAGCCAGGTTCAGAGTGAGAGCTAGGAAGAAAAAGCAAAGTGGGAAAGACTTGAAAAAATCACAAACATGGCCACAAAAGGAGCACATTTAAAGTTTTAGCCAAGAAAAGTTTGGTTACTAAAGAGATTCGTATCACTAAAAAGAAGCCAACTACTTGTACCAGAAGCATAGGAAAGATGCCCTGAGGACACCTCAAGAATCTGGGGAAGACTCCATCCATGACAGATTCAAGAATATAAAAGCATAAATTCATTTCAAAGTCTTTGTTTGAAAAGGAACCCCTGGAAACCCTGCTCACACATGGATTTATGTCCCAATATTCAGCCTTCTAAGCACACAAAGGCCACTGCAGCCCAGCTACAAAGAGGCCCAGCTACTGCTTCTAATGGCAGCACACCTTAGCATTTTTCATGTGCTGCTGGTTTTGCAGGCCTGCAGAACGAGAGTTAAGAGAGTCATGGAGGCCTCCACCAAGATTCCAAAAGAAAGTCTGTAAGGCCAGGTAGTAGTTGGCAGAGTGGAAGTCCCTGAAAGCAGCTCGTGCCTGGGCAACACATGAAGCTATGAGAATGAAGCCATAGCTGTAATGGAGATGACAGGAAGTTAGGAGATGCCAAGAACACAGAATGCCTGCCAAAGGAAGCTGCAGGCAACAAACAGAGTCAGTTCAAAAGAGAGGCCATGTGGGCTGCAGTAAGCAAAACCACGGGGATGGCTGCCAAAGCCCTCTGGAGCTCACATCATGCCACTGTGTGCTCTGGATACTTACCATGGAGCTACAGGATTTAACGAGTTCCCTGTTGGGCTTTGGTCCAGCTTTTGTCTGACCTTACCTTTCTAACCTTCTATTCCTCCTTTTTAGAATGGGAATGTTTACTCTGTCTCATTGTATCTTGGAAGTGTGTAACTTTCCAGCTCTCACAACTAAGAATTTGCCTTGAGTCTCAGAGGAGCCTTTGGACTGGACTTTTCAACAATTCTGAAACTGTTAAAACTTTGAAAACTCTTGGAGATAGACATTTTGCATCTTGGGGATGGCATTTTGCATTATGAGACAGACTTGAGCCTCTGGGGACCAGGGAAGAAATGTTATGGTTCAGATCTGAAATGTCCCCCAAAAGCAATGTACTAAAGGTTTGGTCCCCAGCGGGTGGCACTTATTGGGAGGTGGTGGAAAATTCAGGAGGTAGGGCCTAGATATCTTTCTCAAGTAGGTCATTGGGGGCATGCCCTTGAAGGGCATACTGAGACCCCAGACTCCACCTCTTATCTACCTCTCTCTCTCTCTCTTTTTATCCCTCCCTCTCTTTCTCTCCCTCCCTCTCTCTCTTTAGTTCTTGCTCTCTCATTCTCACTCTCTCTCTCTCCTTCTCAGCTTTGCTTCACCACACATTACCCTCCATGATGTTCTCCCTCACTACAAGCCTAAAGGAACAAGGCCAAGCAGCCATGGACCGAAACCTCTGAATCTGTGAGTCAAATAAATATTTTCTACATTTAAGTTGTTTATCTTAGGTATTTTGGCATAATGATGGAAAGCTAATACATATAGTAATGCCTCATCTGCTAACTGCTGTTAAGATTCAAATAAAGTGCCTAACAAATAAGTAGTTAATAAATACCAGTTAAATATCCAAACCATGCTAAAGTTTGGTGTTGTTAAAAATGTCCCTTGACTATCTGAAGAAACAAAACAAAATAAATTTTATAATAGGGAACTTAAAGGGCAGAGGTGGGAATACGAACACTCAATGGATCACAGAAGCAATCAATCAAAGTAGAGATTAAACAATTCCTAGAATCAAGTGATAGTGCCAGTAAAACATACCAGAAACTATGCAACACAATGAAAGTTGTCCTAAAAGTTTAATGTTGTGAATGTTTACATTAGAAAAACACAGCAATTTTTTTCCTACCCCTATGTCTTCAAGGGTTCTTCCTATTCTATTCTCCAGTAAATTTAATGTTTCTGTTTTTTTTTTTTTTTTGGTGCTGGGGATCGAACTCAGGGTCTTGTGCTTGCAAGGCAAGCACTCTAATCACTGAGCTAAATCCCCAGCCCCAATGTTTCTGTTTTAATGTTTAGATCTTTGATCCACTTTGATTTGAGTTTAGTACATGGTGAGAGACATATATCTAGTTTTCATTTTCGACATGTGGTTAGCCAATTTTTCCAGCACCATTTGTTAAATAGGCTATCCTTCTTCCAGTGAGGGTGTTTGGCTTCTTTGTCAAAGATGAGGTATTTGAGTGTGCCTGGGTTGTTTCTGTATCCTCCAATCTATTCCATTGATCCTCAGGTCTGTCTTTTTGCCAGTACCATGCTGTCTTTAATACTGTAGCTCTATAGTATAGTTTTATGTCAGGGACTGTGATGCCCCCTGCTTTTCCCCTGTTGCTTAGGATCGTTTTTGCTATTCTTGGTCTCTTGTGGTTCCAGATGAAATTCATGATTGT
>PVJO010017389.1:0-39416 GCA_004026905.1 Hystrix cristata | reverse complement strand
ATGGGTCTTCCAAGCTCTCTCTGAGCACACAACTTTCCCTGTAACTCCACATGTTCAGCCGTTTCCAAAGATCTCTAAGCCCCACATTTCAGAGATCTTTACAGAAAATTCAGCACATAAGTATGAATGATTTTTAACTCAAGCTCCTGCTCCTGTCCTCTTCCCAGTAGGGGGCAGGAAAAGTTGAAAGTTTCAAGCTTTGAGTTGTGGTTTGATGTTTCTGAAGACTACCCTCCATGAAGGAGCCAAAGAGAGTCAGCGGATAAGAACAAAAGATACTCTTTACACCCGAGGAAATTCCAAGGGACTCCGGAGCTCTGTGCCAGAAGCCGGGATCAAAGACCGGATCTTTGAATTCAAGATTCTCCTCATAACACAATAGCTCAAGAAGTTACAAGGATTTTGGAATCATTGAACCAAGAATTGGGAATGAAAGCTAAAATATATACTCCTTATTATTAATCACAGTCTAATACCACAGTTTCAAAGTGCTCTTATTTGCCTGTGTTAATAAATTACATGTTACCATAATTAAACCACCGGTGATACTGGGAGTAGTCAATATTAGTTTTCACTATTTACTCCTGCTATTACAATCTGTTGTCATCCTCTATCTAATTAAACAACCACCTGATTTCTACAGGTAACCAGTTAGATTATTTCACTGAAATTTATATTTGCCTATTTATGGCAGTGATTTAAGAGAAAGAAAGAAAGAAAGAAAGAAAGAAAGAAAGAAAGAAAGAAAGAAAGAAAGCAAGCAAGCGAGAGAGCGAGAGAGAGAGAGAGAGAAGAAGGAAGGTATGGGAGAGGGCGGGAGGGCGAGAGAGAAAAAAGGAAAGGAATTATTCTACTGAGTGTCAACCTGTGTGGATGCTAATATCCATTCTGAATACACTTTGTAATTTCCTTCTTTTCAATGGATTACTTAACACTGTAAGTCAAAACATTTCTTCCCACACACCAAGAGCATTATAAATGGGGCTTCTCACGGCAGAGCTGATTAGTAGACATGCTCAATATTCTTCCAAGAGACTGAATTCCTTTTAATCTCTAGGAGAAAGATTTTAAATGTCACTTTTCTCACTGCCATGTGACTTACATGTTTTTTAAATCACTCTTCATTTCCAGCAACCACTGTACCAGAAACTCAGTGATCAAGGAAAGACATCATTGTTAATAGTTTTGTAAATCTTGACAACTTATATTTAAAAATGGTTCTTTGGAAATGTTAGCATTGTATCTAGAATTGATTCTAGTTTAGCATTATAAAAATTAAAAGATTTCATTTAGTGTGTGTTTTTTTAATCTCTGTATCTTTACAAGTAGCATTTGTTAATAATAGATAAAGGCATGTAACATATTTACATATTTGCTTACATATTTGTTACAAATATTACATATTTGTAATATTTACATATTTACATATGTTTTACAAACATATTTGTTTGTAAATAAAACTTATTTTGTATTGATAAGTCAAAGATTATCCAGGAGATTTCTGTTTTCTATTTGTCTTAACAAGTTAAAAAAAAAAAAAACTCCAGAGAAATCTCTAGATTCAGAACATTGCATTTGGGGAATTGGGGAATAATTAGTTTTCTTACCGTATGAAGTCTGAGACCCCATATGAAGTGACTGTAGTCCATTCTGTACAACGTGTCCCTTGACTGAATCATGATTATTCAAGGATAGGAAAGACAGTACTTCTCTCCCTCTGGAAAATGATTCTTGGGGAGTGACAATGTGTCCCTTGGCCAATATAACACAATACCTCTGGTGCATCGATGGGTCATACCTTTCTCATCCTGACAGACAGCCTTCAAGATTCGATGTCCCATGCCACATTTTCCACGATCAGGGATACAAATTCCTTCTGATGCCAGCCATCGATAACACACTGGATCCTCACAAGGTACAGATTCCATCAGATGAGGGCAATGCCCTGAAGGCCCTGTAGATTCCATGAGGATGTGGCGTTGCCTCATTCTAAACCCTAAAAATAAGAAAAAACGCAATTTTCACACGATTCCACTCTTATCCAGCAAAGGAAAGGTCCCAGGTGCTAGGTGAGAGATAAAACTTTTTATGAATGCTGATATCCCCAAAACATGTATTGTCTTGATTTGTTTTAGCTTATGAGAAGTGGAAAGAGAAAAAGAAAATTAGAAAGAATGAAAACAGAAACTCTTGTCTTCTAAGAGATTTCAACCTAGAAATTGGAGAGGCCAGATGTAATCAAGTGAAAAAATAAACAGTATGTAACCAATGGTATTAACAAAGCAGTAAATAATGAAGACTCACAGAAATGGCCTATCACAGAAAAATCTACAATCTCTTTTTATTGTACTTTTTGACATTTTTGTTACTCTGCATTAAGTTGATATACTTCTACACTTTGGCATATTCCTGTTCCCTAACCATTCACAGCTCCCTACTTTGAGGTTCTCCTGAATTGTGTCACTGATTTCCACGTCAGCCTGTTGAGTAAAGGCACTCTCTGGATTTCATTCTCTACCCTGGCTAAGCCTGGGGCCCGGGATCACTATTTTTTTTTTCTTTTTAATCTACTGTGGGATAAGGGAAAGTTTCCACAAGCCAGAGAACTAAGGGCCCATGGAGTCAGAAACTCAAAGTCAATAGGAGTGAAACAGGTATGCACTGAGGGAAATGGGTCAGCCATGAAAGTACGGAGAGAAACAGGGCTTTCTGGAAAATGCGGGATTCAGGCTTGCTCTAAAAAGCTTGGCTATTACTCAATTTCTGTTCTCTGCTGCCAAGAGAGAATGTGAACCCTCTGTTAACAGATACTTCAGTTTTGTCCAAGACACCAGAAAAGGAAGTTATGTTTTATTATTACATAGAATCTTTCTGTTTGTGAATAACATAAACTAATTTACACATAAAACCCGGGGTGGGGGGGGAGAGCGGCTGAGAACTAGTAAAGCCATTCAGCCTTGATTTTTAATTTCTGGCTCTCATGACATAATGTCACTTTCAAAAGCCATGTCTAGCTCCCGCAGACCCCATGTCTTACCTTCCATTGTTTATTCTCCAAACTCAATCAACCAATTTATTTCCTCTAATTCCTATTTTGAAATGAATTCAATCTATTGCATAAGTAACAATTTTAGAAACTATCATGATTATCTATTGCATAAATAATATTTTAAGGAGCCATCATTTATGCCTTAGAGTAAATAAAGAAAATAAAATACTTTGGCAGGAATATACAGAACATTTAATTTGTAAAATGAGAGTTAGACATCCCATCACCCTTCCTACAAGGGAGGGAGGAGGAGAAGTGAGTGAGCACTAAAGGTACCAAAGCCAAGCCCATCTCTCTTAACTTTGCTCTAGTATTAGAGACAGAAGTTACAAAGCTCGAAGTGAATTGGAGAAATACTGGAGGTTAGTATAAAATGGACATGTGGTTTCAGAACACAAGAGGGAGCTGAGCTTGCTTAGACTAGTACAGAGCTAGGAACGGATCAAAGATAAAGTCAAAAGTACTTCCTTTGAGTTTTCTTGATCTAGCATAACCCAGAGCCTCCCTTTAAAAGCGACTCTTAGATTCTTAAAGACCAACTACCTACACAGGCATCATTCAGCAAAAACTGGATGTATTTTCACATCATTGAAAATGTTAGGTTCAGAGAAATTGAAAAAAACAAAAGGTAACTATTTCACTGCTTCACAACTCCAAGTCTATACTATTAATGAGCCAAAATAAAACCTACAGAAGTGCTCAGTTACCTCCTCATTCCTCCTTAAGAAGAGATACAGAGAACACACTAAGCTGTGAACTACAGTCAGTGAATGTAAAATCACAAGACATCCACGTCCTTGTTGCCACACAACTCAATGACCTCTATTTTCACCACATACTGCTTATGTACTGTCTTATGTTTCTGCTTGTTTAGTTTTCGTCTTTGAGCAAGGTATAGCGCCAGTGCAGGACCTCATGATTTACACTGTTCGACAAGTAGCTCAGAGTTGAGCACAGAAACTTAGCTGTCTCTGCTGAGGGATTCTGGGAATCCTCTTCTGGAACTCAAGGCCACTGAGGGGCATGTGCAGTTTTCCTCTATAAATCACACTGCATTCATCCTGCCATAAATCTACAGATTACATCTCCTCCTCAGTTAATAAATTCTTTCCAGTCTTTCATTTGTGCTGCCCTTGTCCTGACTCTAAGTAGGATCAAATCATAGCACAAGCTCAGCATAAAACAAAAACCTCTGGTTCTCTCTTTAGTACTCCGCTTTAATCACACATTGGTATCCAGGCCTACAACAGACACCAGGCTTCCACAGGTGTTCTGTTCTGAATGATACACAACAAAGTTGACCGTGGCTGAGCCAGGAATCTACTCCCTTCATTTACTAAATTTCTTTTAACAAGTATCACTGAACAAACAATAACCACCATGTGCAGACTGCTATCCTGTACTGTGGGAGCCACGGGAAGCACAAATGTCCATTCTTCACAGAGCACGTAATCCAATGAGGGAAAAGAATAAACCTATTAAGTATTTACCCCATACCAACACTGGGACAGCCATTTTACATATATTCAAGTAACAAATCCACAAAATGATTTTAAAAGTTACCATTCCCATTTTTCATATGAGAAAACTGGAACTACACTGTACTTTACCTCTTCTCCAAAGACACATCACTGATGACATCCTGCGTGCGACACACAGAACAGGTTCTCCTCCTCACAAAACAGAATCAGAGCCAGCTCCTGTGTATGTCACATTCTAGCACCTCCTTCATAAAGTGAATCCAGAAGGTGCCAGGCATGGGTCACTCCCTTAAACCAAAGCTGAACACACCGCATAATGAGTAGTGAGTAGGACAGAGTTATAACAATCACCTCCTGGCTTCACCTTTAGTGAAACTAATGTTCACAGAGTTTATTTCTCTGTATGACTCCAAGATTTGTAGTTTAGTATATAATTCTACTGGAGGTAATTGAAAAGAAGTGGATAATGTTTTGGGGGAGAGAAAAAGGAAGATGAACAGATGGAAGGAAAGGGGTCAATATTTTTAAATGAAGTCATGGATGAAGGAAAGGAGGCTTAGGAGGCACACGCAGGCCTGAGACTGTATTTGTGCTGTGGTATAGGACTAGAAGTGTCAGTGGGACCTTCTAAAGCATGACCTGTGGGTAGCACTGTGTCTCTGCACCAGCTATAATGGGACAGGCTTGAAGGAAAAGCCAGCAGATTAAACAAAAATGAGAGAAGCTTATTCCATTTGAAGCATTCTATTTGCTCTTGGTCTCTGGTGGCTCTGGATGTTGGCTAACAACTCTGAGTCAAAAAACCTGAGCGAACTGAATATTTGATTCAACTCTTTAGATATCTACAGCCATCCCTGCAGGGTAGCATTTTACAGCGTCACTCTTAGCTGGGAGCCTGTTGTGAACCCAGACAATAAAGAACATTGACCAGGTGATGTCAGCTTGAAAACTTTAAAAGCCTACAGTAAGAAGTAGGCACAGTCTGCCACCAGCTCCAATAAACTCTAACACAGAAAAAATGAAAAAAATTGTCTTTTTGCATTCATATTATTTGCAATAACGTTAAACGATTCTACGAGCTTCTCATTAAAGGTGGAGTCTCTCTCGCAGGAAAGGATGGAAAATGGAAATTTTCAACATATTATTGTAAAAGATCTAGGACACATCAGGATTTTCTCACTTAAGCATTATCAAAATTAATGTGTTTCTGAACATAAAAGACTGCCTTCGAAAGTAGTCATGCCTTCACAGTTTCAAAATGTCCTTTCCCCTGTTCGGGTTTTTAATATCTGTCTGGTGCTATGATTGAGGGGATACTGTATTTGAAGAGAAAAAGCATTATGGTTTATATCTAAAATGCCTCACATAAGCTCATGTGTTAAAAGCTTGTCTCTAATGCAGCTATGTTCAGAGGTAGGAGTTTTGAAGGTGATGAGATCTTAAGGTCTCTCAGTTTATCAGCAGGTTAGCCCACTGATGAATGCATAATTTGATGGCATTCAATGGGAGGTAATGGAAACATAAAAGGTGGGACACAGTGAAAGGATGTAGGTCATGGGGGTGAATCACGGGGACTATAACTGGTCGCAGCTCCATCTCCCTCCCAGTGTTTGCTGGCCATGTGATTCCTTTCACTCCATGTGATCTTACCTTGATGTTCCACCTTGGCACAGGCCCAAAGCAATGCAGCTGGCCAATCACAGACTGAAACATCTGAAACTGTGAACCAAAATAAACCTTTCTTCTTTTAAGCTAATTTTCTCACGTATTTTGTCACAACCAATGGAAACCTGAGTAACATAGAATCCCTGAAATCCTATCACACAGCGAAGTAGCTATTGTGATACCATATAGAGAAACCTCCACCAAATTTTTCTTTGAAAAGTTGTCTTTCTGGAATTTGTTTGAAAGGCACAAGAGTTTTTGACAAATCTATGTCTAAGTATCAAGAAGAATTTTTAAATGCATCATATCTATGTGCAGAGTTTATCCATCAGCATTTTTCAAGCTAATTCTCTTGCATATTTGTAATTGTAAGCCTCTGCGAATATCTCAAAGATAAAGCAATAAATGATAAAACCTGATCCAATTTAAATTCCTCTGAAAGATGTCCTAGCTTCATTTGACAAGCAACAACCCACCAAACACTGCTCCTCTTGTCTGCCTGTCATGGACATGATGGAAGGTTGCGAAGCCTGTGAACGTCGGCTGATTTCCTAATGTACTCTGAGTAGCTGACAGCCACAAACCTTCCATGATGCATGATTGAAGGGTGTCTGATTAAGGATAATAGTCACAGAGTGATAATTCATATAAAAACTAATTTCTTCACTTAGGTAATAAAATATTCCCCACATTTTCTACTGCCCCATTCTTTCGCCTACTCTTTTATGTAAATAAAGAGAATATACTAAAGCAACAGCATGGTGCCTGGAAAAATACCAGTGAGGAGAAAAAGGGAATGGCCTCCAACTTTCTACATTTATTTTCGTGCCGTTTGCTTCCTTTTCTTTCCAATCCTCTCTTCTCTTCTCCTTTTCTTCCTTCTCCTTCTCTCTCTCTCCCCAACCCCCAACCCCATGTGTCTGTCTCTGTCTCTCATATATATATGTGTGTGTGTATGTGTATGTATTTGCAAGAGGATAAAATATCTAGGAATATTTGAATGTCTTACACTTCTGCTAGTAGGTTCATTGCACTTTAGAATAGAGAATTCAAATGTGAAGCTAAACACTCTGTTGACATTCCGGAGTCTTTCAGTATTTAATGTGTTAGCCCGTGTAGCCAGCCTCAGCAGGACTGTAAACTACATTTAGTTTGTCCCATCAGTGATTCTGGCAGAACCCAGAGCAGTATCATGGACATAGAGAATGAGACGGTCTCAAACCGTGTGCACATGAGTCAGTAGAAATAACAAGAAGATTACTTACTGTCTTCATAACACGCTTGGACTCTTTGTAGGCACAGAATTATTTCCCTAGAGGGGAAACTCCACTTTTATTAGTCCCAAGAGAGATTACGGGCAGGTGGTGCTTCCGGGTTTAGCAAGACTTTAAAAACTAAAATTCTCTCTGCTTTAGGGAAGCATTTTAAAATAGCAAACTCCCAGACCTGAATAACAATCAACTCATTTTTCTCATTGTTGGTATGACAGCATTGGGCTGGGGAAAGAAGAACTCATGGAGAATGTGGGGCTTGGAAACATGAGGAATGTCTTAGTTATTTCCTCACTGCTGGGGCAAAATATTCAAACCCACAAGTTTAATGAGGAAGGATTTATTTTAGCTCACATTTGTAGAGGCTTCAGTCCATAGTAGGTTGGCACTAAGGCAGGGCGGCATGGCAGAGGGACAAGGCAGAGGAGAAACAGTCCATGGTAAGGCAGGCAGGAGGCAGTATATTTCCCTTTATATTCCATCTTTCCTTTTATAATTCATCCAGGCTACATGCCTACTGGTTGGTGTCACCCATACCCAGGGTGGGTCGTCCCATTATCCACACCTATGACTATGCTAAACCAATCAGTGGACTAATTTGTTTATCACACAGCCTTAACCAGTATTCATAAACCTTAGATCCAGCCACTGCCTCCTAAAAGCCCCAACTATGAATATACGAGGCTTTCAGAGGACACCTATATAAAAGTCATAAAAAATGCTTATAGTCTCTCCTGTCTGTAATTACTTGGTGCTGAGGGCCACTCATTTGGTCTCAGTATGGGCCACTGATCCTTTTTGTTCCAACATGTCCCTGAACTCTGTTGAATGCCAACAGAAGCTCTTACTTGGAGCGAAACACACCCGCCCTGGTAACCTGCCACTCTGAAGGTATTCTTGGCACTTATCCCTCACTCTGTTTCCCAACTGCAGTCTCCTTTGTCTCTTCTTCCAATGGCCCTACACTTGCACTCAACTCAGCCTCACGTCTGATCTCCCAAAGCAACTCAAGGATATTCTGTCAAGGTTAGTGGCTCACCGTGACGAGCCTTTTATATTATAAGTAAATGGCTTCTCTTCTCAGGGCTGGACTTGAAACTCAATCTAAATAGCTTAAGACTTACAGCGGAAATCAATTAAGAAAGCCAAACATGTTATAGACAGTGGAGAGAGGAGAGTCCAGGTGCCTTGTGTTGGCTTGCCATTGTTACGTCACCATGGGATTTTAGATAAATCGCTTCATTTCTCTGCACTTTAGTGCTGGCATTTTATGATGGACTGCATCCCCACAGGGCCTAAATGCTGATGCAAAGATGGGGGGTCTATTACTTTCCAGGGGCTGCCATAACAAAGTACCATAACCTGAAATTTTCACAAAGACAAAAACATATTAGAAACCCAAAATCAAGGCATCAATGAGGCCATGTTCCCTCTGCGGTCTCTAAGGAGGATCAGTTCCATACCTCTTTCCTCAATTCTAGTGCTTGCCAGCTGTCCTGGACATCCCCTGGCTTTAAGAGGCACCGCTCCCAGGACCTGCCTCTATTTCACATGAATCTTTTGTCTTCCTATCTCTGTGTCTTGACATGGCACTTGTCTTTCTAAGCATGTTTATGTATCCAAATGTCCCTCTTCTCATCAAGATTCCAGTTATTGCAACAGGGCCTATTTTATTTAGTGTGACCTCATTTTAACTTGATTACATCTGCAATGACCCTATTTCCAAACACTGCCACGATCACATCAACCAAGGAAGAGGATTTGAACATCTCTTTTGGGGGACACAATTCAACCTCTGTGGTATCTACTAAATGATGGATAAGAGTGCGTATTCAGGAGTTCTGATACAGTAGGGGATTAAGGGCCAGTGAGGAGGATGTACGGCACAAAAGCACCTTGTGAGAATAGACTTTATTCTGACTTTATTCTGACTTCCAGGGGCCTGGCTGAGGCATGTGGAAAAGGAAGCCTGAGACAAAGTCAGAAGACTACTTGTCCACAGATGGTTTTGTGAAAAATTTGACACAAGGGACCAAAACACCACACACAAACAGGAAAAAGAACATTCACTGAATTGCTGTAGAGAACCTTTGGATCAGAACAAAGGGGAATAAACATTTAAGAAACATCTATTAAGTCTGGCCCCTGGAATTGTCTCTACATTCTTGTAGTACCGTTAAGGAAGCCCGCAGCCCCTTCTCAGGCTGGGAGGCTTGCACGCAGCTGCTCCTCTCTGGACTCCAGAGGCATCACGTTCAGATGACTGGGTTATGTAAACCCGTCTCCTGGTCAGAGTGGCTGGTTCAGGGATGAACACGCGACACAAAGGAGCCAAAGATATCAAATTCTAGAACTCTTCCAGGAACTCTCATTGAAAACACTTTGTACTACTTATTATATAAAATGGAAATTCCTGCAGGTCTGCACTCTGTGAAGAGGGCCTGCCTTAAACTCAACCTATTATAGAGAAAAGTAGAATACAGAGATAGAAACTGCCAGGATAGAAAAAGACCAAAACCAACAAAAAAAAGGTTAAAAAGACTGAGACCCACTGGCCTTGATTATCCTGTTAGAGGTAGCCCTGCTTTTCCTTTTATCTTCAGGTAAATGAGATAATAAACTCTTTGCTTTGGATTTAACTCAGAATGGATTGGGTTTCTGTCACAGATATCTAAAAGTAAAACAAAAAAACACAAGGCCCGACTGACCCACTGTTGGTTCTACAATTGTGAAAGCAATAGAAAGCAGTACACAATGCAGCAGAGTTTTACTTGCCTGGATAGCTGAGGCCAAGTGAGCTTAAACGGTGAAGCACAAACATTGGGAGACTAGTTCTAAGACCCTGTGAGCCAGTCAGAACATCCCATATGCAACTAAAAGAGACTCACAATGTCTCATTATATATGTGTAAATCATAAAGCCACTATGAGTATTAGTGGGAATTTACTGGTGTCCATAAACTGAACTGGCCCGGGCAACATTCTGGTTACATATTAATAAGGGAGCAGGAGGGAAACCCCACTCCCCCCCCACACTTCACCAGCTACCACTGGAAATTTCTATGATTTGATAAAAGTATTAAATCAAGCTTCTTCCTGCCCAAGATTCAAGATTCATCTTCTTCTGCCTTAGAGATGTATGTAAGAAGAAAGGGCAAAGTTTGGGGATATGGACCATGGACCTGGAGTACAAGTGCACCCGTGGACGCTCCAGGGATGACTGAAAAGTAGGCTTGCAAGTGCATGCGGCACTGAGCTGCGTGCAGGGAGAAAGGGCACCAGGACTGCAGTACACATCACTCACCGTGTGTTCTTTCTTTGCACCCAAAATAATTAGGATTACAGCCTGAGAAGTACAACCTAACTTATAGAATGTCCCTGGATCTTATTTTGCCTAGTAAAGGGAAAATATATTCTAAGCACTAACATATAAGGGAACACAAGATCCACTGAAACTAAAGGGTCAATGAAAGAGAAGATGAGTTATCACAGAAAATGAACTTTTGAGGATGGAGATGTGCAATTGAACCACGGATTACAGAAAACTAAACTAAAAGGCTCCCAAAATCAATCAGGCACAAATAGTTTGAAGATTTCACACTAAGCCTCATGACAGTATCAAATAGCAAACGACATACATAATGGCCCCTTTAAAATTCTAAAATATGACTTCAAATGTTAAATGCGGAAAACTAAAAATGAAAAAAAAATCAATAATGAAAACACTCAGTTTCAAATGTGATTCCAAAAACCATGTCTAATTTCCTGAGTATAACCATTATATGTATGAAAAAACATTAAGTTATATCAAGTTGAATTAAAATCACTTCAACAGCAATAAGCCTAACTGGAAAGTCAATCAAGGTCAGATTCTATGTTCCACTGAAATGTCCCAATTGCCTCCCTAACAACTGCGTGCTGTCAGGCTTGAGCTGGTTATCTAAATTTTATAAACAAATATTGTCTTAAGCAGGCTTAATCAACTACTTAGCTGACAGAATAAATGTGTGTACTCTGGAAGTAAACGGAGCCCACATGAGCAAGGCACTCACCTTTTCTCCCCTGAGGATCGCGGCAGTTTTCATGGACGCACAGGCCCCAGGGTGACCAGGAAGATACTATGCAGTCCGTGGAGCAAGGGACACTGCAGAGCTGAGAGGCCGAAGGAGCAGGTCCCAAGCATAATGCATTTTCCACAGGTCTAGACACTGAAGGACAAAAAATAATGGCCCATGTCACATTCTCTGGTCACCCCTAGCATTGCTCCTATTTGTATCTGTATCTATCTGGTTTATGGTTGAGAGCAGTATATGCAAACAAAACATCAACACTCCAATACACATCCCTTCTTGCCACATTATTAATTAGCATTCGTGTGATGACAAAAAGTGACAAAGGGCACGCACTTGAGATCCCTGCATTGCTGACTATTCCCTGGGAATCCAAGAGAACGCTGGAAATATCATAGGTAGGAACTATCTAGAGTTACGATTTAAAACAAAATTAAATGCCTTTGTCAAATTTCAAGATGAGTCTATCTCGACTATATAAATGACTAGGTTGGTATGAAAAAAATCAAAATCGAGCCCCTGAGGTGGAGTGTTTAGCATAACCAATCTACTGCTGTGACTCCCCAGAGGGGTGGAGCTGGCAAAGACATGAAAGAAAAATGGTTCTTATAAAAAGAAGAGAAATCAGGCTCGGCAACTACAGGCAGGGCGACCAGAAATCAGTTTCACTACTGACGCTGCCCAGAGGCCCAGGGCTCCTTCTAGGAAGGAAAAAGGGACAAAGCCAGGAGCTCTCTGTGTTCCCAGGTGGCACATCCGGACCTGCGCTGGGCTCCTTCCGAATGCAGGAACTGTCTTTCTCTCAGGGGTATTCACAAGTCCCTCAGTCTACAGACCCTCAGTGTGACCCATTCTGGGCACACGACAATACACAGACAAAGGGCAAAGGAAGACTCAGATTCTTGTAGCTACCACAAGAGGTTGGTGTGGCAATCTCTGAAAATGACCATCAGGGAAAAAAAAAAACCCAGTCAAATGCATAACTAATGAATCTTGTATCTAGTGACCTCATATAAGGAGATTTTGGAATTCTCCAGAGTGTCTAAGCAAATGGTTTCAGTAGAGGATTTATCTTAAGGGATGGCTTGTGCTATTGTCTAAATGTCTCTTCTATGCTATTTCTGTCCAGTTGGAGAGATTAGAAATGCCTTGAAGGCGGAAATTGGTCTGAGAGGGCTGGACGGCGAGTCACACCACCTACTTCGCGTCCCCCCTCTTTCCATATGTGTAGGTGTCGAAGCTGGTAAAGGTGGCAATCAATCACAGATCTGACCAACAGAACGCTGAAAACTAAAACAACAGCAAAATCAAAAATACTATCACAAAAAGTTGCAACCTGTAGGGGGGAAAAGCATTTTTAAAGAACAAGGAGGCAGTTTGAATTGCCTATGAAAGTGAGAGGGGAAAAAAGAGACTGAGAAGAAAAAATAATAATAATGCTTTGTTTGCAATTAATTTTTTTTTCAGTTTACCAAAAGGATTTGACCTGACTTACAATGAAAGACAAGGGCAAAGCAAGATTGCCAATGCAAATACTAAAGTTTGCATGCCATGGGGTGGGGGCAGGGTAAGGAGAAGAGAACAGACACTGAGGCAAAGCAAAAGAGGTTACCAGGGAAGCTGATAAAATAGACTGTGCTGGAAATGAAGATGTGATGTGAGGCTGGAGCGACTCTAACTGGGGATGCATGTGGGAGACTGAAGAACCACAAGTGAACAAGGACTGTAGAAATGGGGAAGAGTGTATGACTCCCTTCCCAGGAGTAGGGAAAATAAGCCAAACAACACAGTCATTTGTTGAGTAATTCATATGTTCATTTCAAACCACTGAACACCCTCTATACCAGGCATTCTTGGGTGATGTGTCAGATCATGATATAAGTAGAAAGGTGCAAAGCTGAATCTTACAGTAGAATGTGTTTGGGTTCATCTCAATGCATGTTAGTATATGCTCTCGCAAACTCACATATCAGTTCCAGACACAAAAATCCTTGATGATGATAGAAAAGGAAGTGGGGTGTATCACTTGATCAATCTGCTTACATCTATAATGTATGCCAGGCACTACTATAATCATCTTAAAATCACTAATTCATTTAAACTGCATAATCTTTCCTTGAGTTAAATATTATTATTTTCTATACTTCTAAAATGAAAGGGGCTGGGGATTTAGCTCAGTGATTAGAGTGCTTGCCTTGCAAGCACAAGGGCCTGAGTCCAATCCCCGGCACCACAAAAAAAAAAAAATAATAATAATAATAAAATAAAATAAAATGAAAAACACAGAAGCATGAAAATGTCAGTTTACTTGTCCACATTCCCAGCTACTGAATGGCGGAGCTGGGATTTGGATCCAGGCAGTCTGGCTTCAGAGTTTGTGCACTATGCCTTCTCCTCACTGGGCAGTTCACCTACATCACTGCAGTGTCTACCTTGTGAAGGACCATTCTCTGGGTGACCCAGTTTTCTGCACTTTCTGGCTTGTAGTTCTTGAGAATAACTATAATATGTTGAACGGCAACATCCTGAGATGAAAGGGAGCTGGAGGGAACAGGTCAGACTCTATTTCAGTCCTCCTAGAACTAAGATATAAAACTGGGTGGCTACTCTTTGGTGCCACTGTCTGTGATGCAAGTGGGCTGTGCGTCGTCGGAGATACATCCACATGGGTGGCTTTCTGAACCTTGGGTGGCTAGCTCACAATAAATCTTAAGCTGTTCTTGTTCCTGTACAGTAGTAAGTAAAACAGACAAAAGTGAATAAAACTGCCCTCATGGACCCATATCCAGGTGCGAGGCAACACTAATTAGACATGAGTCCATTAACCTCAGCAAGATGGAAAAGCCACCCTGCTGCCCTTAGAAAGATTTCCCAAATATCTGAGCTCCAAGACCCAGCAGGCAACTGCTGCCACAATCTTTGCACTTGAAATCAGGCCTCACAAGTGAAGTCATTCAATCCACAAGAGAACAAAGCCCAGATACACAACAGGCTCATACTAAACTTCATTCAAAGCTCCCAGAATGCGTGTGCAGGAAAACTTCCAGGTGGTAGTGTATGTGGATGGTGATGCGGTGGGGGGCAGGCAAAGTCCTAAAACTGCATTTGTCAAGGACACTGTGTCTGCATAGTGATTATGCTTACTTGGTTTATTTTTGTGAACTGTCAAGAATTATTGGGGGCCTTGGAGTTCAGTCTTTCAAGGTCCCCTTTGATAAATACTTAACTGTCAATGAGTACTCTGTTTTGGATGGTAGAGCTGATGGTATTCACAAGATTTGGAAGTAGGGAGGGACACCATATGTGGGAAAGAACAAGGAGGTGTTCCCCAGTGACTACTAAGTGACATATTAGAGGCTCAGGTGGTAGGCAGGCCATTTGTCAAAGTTGGCAGGGCTGTGCAGCACATGCTGCTCTGATGGACAGTGGATCTTAATCCATATCAATAAATTCTTCCAGTCCCAAGTGACATGTCTAAGATGCTTCATTTAGGCCCTGAATCAATGTGCTCGGGTCAACCTACCTTCATCACAGACCCAGTACTCTCACTCCAGGCTGTATTTGCTCTAGAAATAAATCATGCATCAGTCACAAAGCACTTACCAGCTTCAGACCACTTAGGGAGTCATTTTCTTGAGAAGAATGAACACAGAATATTTCTACACTACTGACTGTTAGCACTGGAAGGGAACGTTAGAGCTATTAGTTTAACTTATCAATTTTACTGAAAAGCTAAGGTGCAAAGACTGCAGGAGGTTCCTCCATGTTGACTCTGCAAGTTCAAAATAGAGCAAGGCCTAAGCCACCTCCACATCTTCTTGGTTTTCCTTCCATAAAATAAAGGTGTCAGACAGGACAGAAGAGGTCATTTGGACCAAAGATATTACTTATAATTAATACACATGCATCCCTTTCTAATTTACAAACAATGTGATGAAAGTAACAAGAGTGGTTACAGGAGTCAACGGCACTTTCATACTTTTTAATATATATACTATCGGATGAAAAATCAAGTCAGTGCTTCAAAAATTCAGAAAGTGAGGTAATTGTGCCATGGAATAACGGCAATCACATTCCTTTCAGGAGAGAAATATCTTCAAGATAGTAAATGAATTAAGTCACAAGATACTCATTTGTTCCCTGGCAATTGAAAGGGGGTAGAGATGAAAAGAAAAGAAAGGTGATGCCACTTCCTGGGAACCCCACAACTTTAATTAGATTGCCTGCTTTCCACATTAGGGGTACTCAAGTAATCCCACAAACAAACCTTCTATTTTCCATTGCTTTTACATAAGATATTAGATTTCGTGAATAACATCAACCTCCCCAAAAAAGCTAGACAGAGGCATTATATTCATTTCAATTTTCCAAATCAAATTGCAGGCACTGTAAACCCCAAAGGAAACTCTCACTCAAGTACTTAGGACACCCTCATTCCATGGGCTTTCCAAGAAACAGCCATAATAGAAACAACAATTGCTCAAATTTAATTCAAAACTAATGAAAGAGCCTACTTATGTAAAAATGCCACTTTCTAAATGATTTTTGAGAAACAATATTGCCTCCGACATATTCATTTAGGGAGTACACTGACTTGGGAGAAACTCAATCCACCTAATGCTAAAATAAATAGGCCTCTTCTCCAGACTGAAGGAGTCAAGTGGTTGAAGGGGAAAGATAAATAATATTACAGTTTTAACCATAAAGCTATTTTCCTTCAAGAAGTTTCATGCATTATTTCAATTGCATTTTGTCACTGAGATTTGCAAAATAATCTATCATTCTTTTAACTTAGTTGAGGGAATAAAAGCAAATCTGTCTTCTACCACTTACAGTCAGTAAAGAATAAAATCGCATCTCATCCTATTATACATAATAAAGCTTAATTTTAGTCATATTGTGACTCTCTTGGCAAAGTACCATGCAAAACAATTTGGCAAAAGGATGTGTGTATGTACAGAAGATTTAATATCTAAAAAATTCCTTCAATTAGAAATAATTATGTAAAATTTGGACACATATCAAAAAGTTTCCAAATTTCATTCAATTCATATAAACAATTAGAAAATGCCTACCAACTAGCAAATTTCTTAATGATACAGAGTAACAACACACAGGCAGAGATGGAAAAACAAGGTTCCAAACAAATATAAAGGCAAAATAAACTGAAGTGCACATATAATTTTACAAAGCAATCAGTACCAACTTTCAACAATTACATAATCAAGGAGGAACTATAGCAGCAATAAGTCTATTTGTCTATTTCTATTTTCATATATTTTTCATTCCGGTGTTTTTGAGGAGTTTTTTTTTTTTATTCTTTCCTAGAGCTTTAGCTAAGGGCTAAAGGAGGGTATGAGAAGAAAGTGTAGAAAAAGAGTTGACCTAAATGAGATCTTTTACACCCTGCAAAGTTGAAAATACCATGACTGATGAGAGAGAAGGGAAAGGAGAGAATTAAAATTGGGAAGTAGGGAGGCAAAGACAAAAAGTAGAAAGGCAAAGAGGCAGGTGAAAGAACAGAGTTATCTTCAGAGATGTCAGTGGCAAAAAATATGCAATATCAGGGAGTATAGCTTTTATAACAATTTTAGCCCAAAAATCCTCCTAATACTCCGCACTTTACAAGTTGGATTTCATTTTCCACAGACACAGTGGCAAGTGCTAAATGAAAGCAAGTCTTCCCAGGAATGACCAAAATGCCCATTTAACTGATTAATGCTATTAATAATAGCTAATACACAGTGGCAACCCATTTGGTGCTAGGCAATGTGGTAACTGCTTCAAGCCAATTTCCCATTTAATCATCACGATGACTGAGAGGTAAGTACAATCATCATTCCCATTTTAGATGCAATAACTGAAAGTAAATTATTTATTTAACGACAAGAGTAATAAGTGACACAATCAGGCCCAGGGCTCTTATCCTTTAAAACTACATGATACTATGATTTTCCAACTGAAAAATTGATAGAAAAAAATCTGTTGTGATAGCAATGATTAGGAAAAAAAGTAAATGCTGTGTCCACTTCTAAATAAGGTAAGACAGAAAAAAGTATGTTTAAAAATATCGACACTAAAGGCCAAACAAAAAAATTGTTTAAGAAAAGGGAGGAGATAGGCAGTTAGTTTTGCAGTGATTCTGAAAGGTACTTATGATTATTTCTAAAAGTTTAACAGAGAATGGATGAGATTTGATTTATAATGATAATTTTCATTTTAAAGTTTTACAGCCACACCTAACGATATGCACAGAATACATGATCAGCTTTCTCCCTCTCACCTGAGTTTGGATAAATGTGCAAGGAATGACCAAATAAACTCTTTGGGTACCTCTGAAACTGAACAGGTGGTGGCACCTGGTGTGAAGCTCACCTTCTGCCTGGGACAAGTCATCACTAGCACAAATTCCTTTCCCTCACAGACTAAGCAAGAGCAGAGGCACCAGTGACCATCCCTAAAGCCAATGGGCAGGAAAAGGAAGAAAGAAGGAGTGTCTGAAAAAGAAAATCAGAAAACATGGTTGAGACAAGAAAGTGTGAGAGAAGGGAAAAGAAAAGAAAGATCTTGTTAAGAAAGATGTCAGATGGAACCTCTAGTTGTAGTTTTCTGCGGAATCTCCACACTGATTTCCAAAGTGGTTGGACGAGTCTACATTCCCACCAGCAGTGGAGGAGGGTTCCTTTTTCCCCACAGCCCGGCCAGCATTTGTTACTGGTTGATTTTGTGATAGTAGCTGTTCTTCCTGGAGTGAGATGGAATCTTAACCTTGTTTTGATTTGCATCTCTCAAATGACTAGTGATTTTGAACACTTTTTCATGTATTTATTTGCCATTTTTATTTCTACATTGGAGAAATGTTTATTCATTTCAGATGCCCATTTTTGGACTGGGTTCCATTTGATCCAGCTATTCCTCTACTGGGTATCTTCCCAGAAGAATTAAAATCATCAATCCACAGTGACATACGCATAACCACGTTCATAGCAAAACGATTTGTAATAGCTAAGTCTTGGAAAAAAAACTAAATGCTCAACAACTAATCAATGACTAAAGAAGATGTGGCTTTTCTACACACTGGAGTACTACTCTGCCATAAAAAGGCTAAACTAGAGACATTTGTAGGTAAATGGATGTGCTTTGAGAATACACTCTTAAGTGAAATAAATCAGACACTCATGAGTACACATCAAATTCTCTGATATGAGAAACCATAAGTGTAAATAAGGACAAAGAGGTATAATAAGTATTACATAAACGGAAGGTAATATTCAAAAGAGAGGAGAGCTAGAAAGGGAGAAGGGGGAAAAGTAGGAAGGGAAAAAGGAAAGAAAGGGGAAAGGGAAAAAATGGAAAAATATGAATAAACCTGCTGTAAAGGAGGAAGAGGGGAGCAGAACGGGAGGGGTGAGGAAGAAGGGAAAAAAAACCAAGATACATCATGTACAGGTACAAAATAACCATGATGAATGTGATCATTATGTGTATAATGTACCAATATAAGTTCTTGGTAAAAAAATTAAAAATAAATAAAAAGAAAGATGTCAGGAGGCAGAATTTTCCCCAGATTTCAGTACTGTTCACAAGATGACCTGTTAGCCTGCTGAAGGAGAAAAAAATTGAGAGTCTTCTACCTTTGTTGATTAGAACACTGGTATCTCGATCTGTGACTATTTGAATGGGAACGTTTTCTAATGATAACAAGAAGAGGAAATCCGTACACTTGAAAATAACACAGTTCGTCAATGCTTAAAGCTCTAAGGGATGAAAAGAAGGCGAGGAAGCATATGAAATGATTATTTTAGAAGTCCAGGAAAGAACTACGGTAGGTATCTCTAAATATGCACACCATCCTATTTTTAAAGAGGGGAAATGAAGCCCTCACTGTATCTGACGTCCTTGTTAGCATATGCTACTTTAAATTTGCAAATCATTTTAGACTGAACAAGTTAATTCAACTTCAAAGGAAGGCTCAAGGGATTTAGCAGTAGGGACAGGAATAAGGCATTGCATAACAATTTTTAAAATGTACTAGTCATTCCTTTGAATGAGAAACTACATGATAAATTGTTACCAAAGAGTTTGCAATTTTTATAAAAATTATAAGCCAAAAATCCCTGATTACAAAGCACTATGGAAACTCCTTCCTCCCGTGCCCATTCATTTATTACAAGTCCTACTTTGTATAGCTCTTAAATATGTCAAGTTTAATATTCTAAACTAGTAGCTTCCGACCTGTCTATACCAATGGAACCTCAGACTTGTATCAGAGAGCTGGGGCGGAACTAGGAATGAGGTGGCAGAGAGAACGCCTGAGGGCCAAAGATTCCTGAAAATCTTTATGATTAGCAGGGCAGAGATTCAATCCTCTGAATGATTTATGGAGTATACTTTTTAAAAACAAATTGGCAAAAACTTAAAATAAAAAACCCATGAAAATAGAGAACCTGATACTACCGTGTGAACTGGACAAATCTCTTTGCATTTGAGCCTCAATAAAATAAGTGGATTAGCTTATAGAATTTCTCACTTTTGTTTCATTATTTCTTCCTTAAGGAATCTTTGAAAATACTTTCCATAATTATACATTCTTCTCTTGTGAAATTTTTTAGACTACAAACATAATGTATGTCTGCATATTTAATATATATTTTTTACTTAAATATAAAAAATGAGATTTTATTTCAATGTTACATTTTCAAAAGCAATTTTTGTTCCCTCAGGGCAATATCTGCCTACTGAGAATGCACGAACAGAACTAGATATCAACCACTTGTTACCCTAAGCAATTTACAAGTAGAGTCTCATTCAATCAATAAAACAATTCTATGAAGAGGACTTTATTATTACTATGTCCAGTTTCCAATAAGAAAACTAAAGTTTAAAAATTCTAAGTTTCTGTAATTTGTACCTGGCAGAGGCAATACTTGAACTCAAACCATGTAGTGCCAGTTTCCCCCTTTATTGCCATGCTACATTCCTCGCGGTGGTAGATGGAATTCTGTCCTTTCAGTTTGACTATTGTACTTAATATTTCTGTTTTTCTAGAAGTTAGAACCTATGTGCTCATATTCTCACCTCAATGAGCTGGAGATAATATACTAACCGCTAAAACATGCTGTTTTCTGGTAGAATTCTGATGCATGTGGAGACTACGGATAATGCTGTCAAATTTTATGAATTCTGTCTTTCACTTAAGTAGCAATCACATTAGAAAACTCTGTCTTGGGCAGTTGCTTATTGTAATTTTTTCACATTTATAAACATCATCAGCAAAATATGTTAGAAAGTAAGGTAATGATTCATATTTTAAAACGTAACTTTTTCTTAGAATCTTAGCTTTGGAAAAAATATAAAAACAATGAAATAATTTTAAAATATACTTACATAATTGTTTTAAAAGCAGCATAGATATATTTATAAGTTCTCAGATACAAACAAGCATTATTTCTGAAAGTGTTATTACCTTAGTCTATACCTTCAATAATAAATCAACTAATATATACTATTATATTTTCCAAGAAAAGAAACTCCTTAATGTTTTTCGGAATTGAGATTTGCACACTCTAAGGAAGCTTTATGTCTCAGAGTAACAGCACAAGGGGGGCAGCCTCCCTGGACTGCCCTTTCCCCTCAGAGACGTGCTTCCCCTGGAATCTTAGAATGGAAGAGATCGCTCACTGGGATATCTTATCAAATATCCTTTGAGTGTGCATGATACTGACGACTGGTCCCACATCCTTTGCACTGAAATACAACTCTAGCCCTTTCAGCCCTTTTTAGCTTATATTTTGAGAAAGGTCTTGCTAAGCTGCTAAATTATCCAGGCTTGGCTCAAACTTGTAATCCTCCCACATCATCTTCTCAGAGTGCTGGGATTACAGATGTCTGCCACCACACCATGACATCCTAGTCTCACAAATCAAGACCTAGAGCAGTCACAGGCTTTGTCCAAAATCAAGAGTGTAAGAAACAACCTAGATGGATTCCTCATCCAGATGTTTGCTTCACTCAGCTACTTTACTTAAAAACACATTAAAAATTAAAATGGAAGTTCTTGAGTTATACTATCATACCCCAAATCCTCCTAAATTTTACATCCATGTTTGGTGTGTTTTATCCTGCAGTGAATGGCACTCTTCTCCATGAAACAGCATGTGTTTTCCCTCCCAATTAGGCTGTAAAAACTCTGTTGTTAGGACTGGATCATTTACTTCTAACCAGAACATCATTATTAACATATTTTCAGCCACTTAAATTCCTATCACCAAAAAAATAAAAGACTATTTTTACTAAGCAGTTTGGAATAGCCATTTTACCCATGATTGAAGGTTGTGTACATTGTGCAGATATTTAAACAACAGCATGTAAACGGACTAGATTCCCCTGTAATACAGAGTCCAAAGCACAGACTCCCTCCGCATTCTGCTAACCTTGTAAAATTCAGCCTCTTCTAATTATGACAAGCAGGTAGTCATAACTCAAGGAATAATGAATTTATTGTAGTTATTTAAATTAAGTTCAAACCTAGATACTACATTTAAAAGAGGAACAGTTTGATAGCAAAGATCTGATGCATAAGAGTATGAAGATGCCTTAAAATTCGGATCAACAAGGTCCTCAGTTTGGCAGTACAGACTCAGCCCGCACAAGTTCACCTTGCCGAAGAGGCACATAGGGGCTGAATTCTGGCCCATTCTTTTCTTGCCGATCTGTGCCCTCTTCTCTGTGCTCACAAAGATATCTCTTCCTTAATATTTTCACCCAAATGGAAGTCTTTCTCCAATCCACCTGATGACTCAGTTTATGATATCTATGGCCCTCCCATGCATGATCTTTAAGAATAAATACCATTGTTGGATGAGATTGGTTTAAAAGTTCCATCTGGAAATAAGAAGGGATCCTTGTAGTCATAAATGCCTGTGAGCTATTTTGAAATTAATCTGGGGGGGGGTGTCTGGGAAAAAAAAATCAGGTAACTGCTCAAAAAAATAAAAAATTGCACACCAACAGAAACACAGTGGATGAATGAACTAATCAATAATAGCACTGTAGAAATAAGATACTGGGCAAGATGAAATGAATAGTAGAACTAACACTGAGGTTAATAGAGGCATGCACTAAAGGTCAAAAATATTATATTAATTTGTTATGAAATTGATGTCCAGAAATTAAAATAGTGCAATGCGAAAGTGCTCACATTACGGTACTTACTTTTTGTAATCTCTGGGCAATAAGCAGTGTGATTTTTAAAAGGAAAGAATATGTTTTTTTATAAAGAAATTTTCTGGAAGCAAAAAATATCTCCTAATACAGTTCACTGTCATATAAGACATGTCAGCTCAGCTGTAATTGGAATACCAGTGGTGAGATAAAAAATCCCCCCTTTCCACCCTACTGCCTGCCTCCTCAAGGCAATGCAGTTCCTATTAATGACCAGCTCTTTTTCTAGGCACTTTACAAAGTACAAAGGAACAGTGAGAAAGATCCTGAATCTTGGTGAGCTCATAATTTGACTGAAAGAATTAGATTTGCACAAAGTGTTACAAATCAGGTGTATAATCCGGGTTCCATGTGCATAGTACCAATTGCACATTAGGTAAATTCTTATAAAAGAAAGGATCAAGAACATAGTGAGAATTCTAAAAAGGCCTGGAACGACCCTGGCAGAATTGTAATATTAGTCTTTGGTGATTTTTCTGTTTTTTCTGGCGGTTCATTTTTGAAGGCTCCATGTGTACAAGATGCTCTTCCTGTCAATTACAAATATATGCGAAGTTTGTGCTCCCCCTAAAAAAATGCAAGAATGGTTTCAGTATTAGGATATCAACAGCAAGACTTTAATTCACTCTTACCCAGGTAATAAATGTTTTTAAAAATATAAACTTTTAGTACAGGCAAGAAAGTGAAGGATCCGGCATGACTGGTCACTGTCAAACAAATTCAAATGTCCTAGCCTTTTTAGAAGAAATTTTGGTAATATCTACCAAATGTTTCTTCTATCAAAATTTGAAATGCAGAAAATCAACAATTCTATTCTGAGCCACCATATTAAAATAGTGACACTTCAACAAAGGTAGATAAAGATGTTCCCCTCATCATTATTTGAGATTAGCTGGATGTTTTGCTGTATATTATTCCTTACAAGAAAAAAATTCCTAAGCACCTCTTTAAATGGAAATTATTAAATTAAGTAGTATCATCTGTATCATAGATATTAAGCAATTGTTATGAGAGAAAAAAAAATATATATATATGGCATAATGGAAAAAATCGAATAGCAAAGGCTAGCTGCAGAAAAATATGCAATTGTCTCTTGGCATTCCTGGGGAATGGTTGCAGTAGCTCCCGTGACATGTCAAAACCCATGGATGCTCACATCCCAGTACTAATGATACCTGATACAGTGTAAATGTACTGTGAAAAATTATTATACTACGCTACTTAGGGAATAGAGACAAGAAAAAGTCTGGGCATGTTCAGTGAAGATGCAATTTTTCCTGAGGATTTTTGATCTGTGGTTGGTTGAATGCACAGATGCAGAACTCATAGATACGGAGGGACAACTGTAGCTCCTGTAAGTACCTTTAGACATGTGGAGGTGTGCCCAATATACAAGATTAGACCAAGAAGCAGCTATACTTACTCATTCACAGTAACTATCTCATATTATTGGGGCAGGTTTGAAAGAAAAGTCTTTGGTAGCTTTCCTGCATTGTACATCCACTAAATAAAATTTCATAAGAACGTATTTATTTTATAAGTAAAAACCAATTGGAAAAAAAATTAAACAAAATTTAGACTCATTGAACTAATTCAAATTAAAATATCTTTGATACACAATGTGAAAAGGCATTTGGCATAATGTATTGTTGGCTTTCACTGGAGATATTTGAGTTCAAAGACAGTTTTTCTTAAATTAAAGGAAAAAATTGTTGGGAAAGAACATCAGAAAGCTCGCTCTCCACAGCACCAGGCTTCCTGAACGTCTCATAATACAGCACACCAGCAAACGTGGCGTCTGCATCAATGAGGACAGTCTGGGAGGGGCGCTGACTTCTCGGCCACCCTCAAATCCCAGCCAACTAGCTTACACACTGCTTCCAGGTTGTTGGGGAGAGTTCAGAAGCCCATAATTAGAGTTAAAATGACTGAAAAGAAAATCTTCATTCTCTTTTCTTCTTTAATCTTCTTCATACCAGCTACCACCTACCTTATTCGGCGTCTGTCTTTGGTCACACTGCAGTGTACTACCTCATGCTTTCACTGAAGTAACAGTCAGTGAGTGGATTCACATCTGTATCGCATCGGCTCTATACTAAATCCCAATTTCCTCATAATTGAACCCTAAGATCCAGAAGAGCAGACCCACCGACTACTTAGTCAGAGTTTCACATACGAAATTTGTTACCAGAAGAATTTATCAGATGTTCTGCTAGGAAGTTGGGGAATGACTGAATGCAATCCAGTTAACATTACTTGAAAATAATTCCATGTGCATACCCTACTGACTCTCAATTAGCAGTGTGTCCATTTGGTAGATGTGCCACACTGACACAGCAGTTAACACTCAACACCTAATTATAGGTATACACCAAGCTGAAAATGAAAGAAAAACACCAATATAAAGTTGCAATATAAAATAGATGGAAAACATAGTGTTGAATGATAGAACAGAAAACAAAAATATTGAAGATCTGCTCAGCAATACACAGGAGTAAATACTTGAGAACGGTATGGGAAATAATGCAATCATGCCACTGTAAAGAATAGACTAGAAATATAACAAAAGAAGAGAAACAGGATATTGCAAACAGCACTGAAACTTTGGGGGCTGAAGAGCTCAACTAAAGTATGGCACTCAATTATCTCCAAAAGAAACCAATTTGATATTAAAAAGGAGATAGGAAACTACATCAAATTTGTAGCACTTTCAGAGTGTAGAGGATTCACAGGCAAATATTTTCCCATTAAAGTCTCAGCTCTGCTCAACTTCTTGGGACTCAATGACTTTGTAAGTAGTAACTCAGGGAAAGCACACAAAAAAGATGGAGGAAGCGAAATAATCACTAGACAGAATGATGAAGGCCTCTCAAACTGCTGGGGACATGGATAGTACATTATAGAACAGGTAGACAATCCATCGTAATGCCTTCAGTAGGGGTCCATCTCTACAAAAAGAGATATGCAACAAATGATTTAAAAAGGCCTTACCCTCTTTAATCACCAGGGAAACAAACTAAAGCCACGAGAGGATACTCCCACATACTGAGCAAAATGTCCAAAAGTCAGAAAGATTGAGAACACCAAATTTTCCCAGCATTATGAAGAAACCATAATCTCATATTGACACACAGCCGACAAGTGTGTGAAACAGTAAGATCTATTTGGAGATTTTATAAAATTACAACCACTATTTACCCAATAATTTCATTTTCGGTTATTTACACAATAGAAATGAAAGCACATTTTCACTAAAAGTCTTCAAGAATGTTCATGGTGGCTTTATAAATAATACTGAAAAACAAATCAAGCACTAAAACCTTGAGACCCATCAAGAGGAGGACAGAGAAATAAACTGTACCATAGTCACACAATGAAATTACTCAGCCATAGAAGAAAGAAATTCAGGCATATTGTCTTGAGTAAAAGACAACGCAAGAAAGAAAATATTATGAGATGCCACTCACACAAAACCTTAGAGCAAGATGAACTAACTTAAGGTGACAGAAAACAGAAGAATAGCTGCTTCTGCTGAGGAATGAGAGCCAGACTGGAATGGGACAAACGGAATGGAGTAGAGAGATTTTCAGAGATGATGGAAGCTTTCGTATTTTAATAAGCATCCATCAAAACACACACTTATCATTGAACATTTTACTTCATGAAAGGTATGTCTCAATGAAAAACTCATAGACGTATGATAAGGGAGAGATGGAGACTTCAGCTATGCAGATATTTTACAGAAGTTTCATTCAATTAAAGGCAAAACATCTGGAAAATTCTACTGATGCCACATTCATGCATGAAATTATACAGAAAGCAAGGAACAGAGCTGCTGTCTCTGGATAAGTTTTGACAAATGTGAAGTTGTTATCTGTGCAGACGTGATGAGAGCATTGGCAGAAAGCAATCTGGTTGTGATTAACTGAGATTCTGTACCCTGCAATACTGCTTGGCATCAATATACACTCACTGATTTTCTAATCCTCAGACTTTTGCTAAATGGAATATGACTAAAATGATAAGAATTCAATTGCCTTAAAAAAAGAGAAGAGAAAAGTCTCAAATTTAATAGAGACAAGGCTTTAAAGTAAGCACCAGAAAATAAGAGTTTGGAGGATGATACCGAGAGAAAACAATGTATATATACCCTAATAAGAAATTTTACCGAATCAAATTGTTTGATGTAAGAAGTAACTTTTATTTCTTTCTTCCCTCAAATCTTTAGGAAGATGTCCATTTCTCATTAAATCATTGTATCACTGTACCTATTTTTGGAGACCGTATTTATGGAATGAATCTTGTACCCAGATGGAGACAGAGACACAGCTAAACTAGGCCTGCACCCAGATGTCCAAAATACAAGCTCCAAAAGGGTCAGAGTAAATCCACGGGCAAAATCTCTGGAAAGGATTTTCAGATATATACTCCCCTCAGCAGTGATCCTCATTATCAAATTGTAGGAGTCCTAAAGTGGATTTGACAGAAGAATGTTTCAAAGGAGGAGTCACGAAGCTTCACGGGGAGCTGTCTGATGAGCGCATGTTTTAAGGGCTTGCATTAATGTAAAAGGATAATTCACAAAGTTAAACAGAAATATTAGTGACTTCATAATGGAATTATAATAATATATTATGATTATCATTATTATAAAGGCTAAATTTTGGAATAAATGGGGCTAGTAAAAATGCTAGAGAAATCCAAAAAAGTAGAAGAGGCATTTTAAAATTTTCTGGTGAGAAGATTAAGTAGAAGGATTGATTAGATAATCCTTCAATTTAGCCAAATAAAATACTGAAATGTAAGGCTAAGAATGGTACCACTGATTTCGGAGTTAAAATATATTCAGTGTTTCCTATATGGTACCAGTCTACCCTCTTAATGCTTCCTATTTTATATGTTGTTTACAACAATGCTAGGAAACCAGTACTATTATCAGCTTGCTTTCAGGTTCAGAAGAAACAGATTCATAGAGGAGAAGTATTTTTGTGTAAGTGACAAAGCCTGGGGGGAGGGGCAGAATCATAGCAGTATGGCAGTGTGCAGCACTTGCCCCCTTTGGTACCACATAGTAATTTACCTTTCAAACTCTCATTGTTGCTCTTATTACTAAAACACTCAACCATATCTGACAAGGATAGAAACTTAGTAAGAAGGAATCAAAATCTAAAGTGGGCAAAGAGATCATGCAGCTTTGCAGAGTAAATCTGAGCCTCACAGTCTGGATAAGTTAGAGAGCGAATTCATACGCCCAACGCCTCAACCATGGTCGAGGTGGAGACCCAGGCCCACAGGTGTGCTATATTCCTCACCCCTTCAAGTCCTAACCCACATGTCTAAGGGGAAAGCTTAAGGATACCGTAAGAAAGCAACCTCCTCTAATATTCAGTGTTAAAAATGTTAGTGTCTTCTTTCATTCGCAGGGAATTATCTGGCCTGGCATCCTGGAGGAAGGAGGGTGTGCTTCCCTCAGCATCCTCTGCTCTGGAGCAGCGGTTGAGAACATGGGCCCTACAGTCAGATTCCTGGTCTAAATCCAGGCCCAGGGGTGCAACTTTATGCCATTACTGCCAGTTCAAAGCCTTGCTTTCTTCCTGAGAATAAAGGGGATAATAACGTTGCATGTTTTATAGGAATGTTGTAAGAATGTTCTGTGATAATTTGTCCTGAGAAGAATGTTCTGAGAGAAGAGAAGCAGTAATCTCTGGGTGAGGGTAGGGAGTAGGAATTATAATGGGCTTTCTAGTTGGCATTTACATCTCATATCAGTGCTAAGGACAAAAAGTAAGCACTCAATAAATATTAGTCAGTTGTGTTATTTCCAGGTTCTGAGAGATCTAAATTTTTAGACCTATAGTTCACTATCCAATAGGGTGACCTACAGCCATGTACCCATATGTACTATCTAGCATTTGAAATGTGGTTAATCCGGGCTGGGGATTTAGCTCAGTGATTAGAGTGCTTGCCTTGCAAGCACAAGGCCCTGAGTTCGATCCCCAGCACCACAAAAAAAAAAAAAAAAAAAAAAAAAAAAAGAAATGTGGTTAATCCAATAGGAGATGTTCGTACATACTAAGTATACACAAATAAGATGGAATAAAAAAGAATTTAAAACATCTCACTAAGTATATGGATTACCTATTGAAACAATAATGAGTCGGATATGCTGGAGTAAATGAAACACATTAAAATTCATTTCAAATTTTTAATGTGGCTAGTAGAAAACTTAAAATTACATATGTGCTTTGCAACTTAATTGTGCTGCTGAAAGTGTGATCCATAGAGCAAAGCTATAAGGTCCTAGGAGCTTCACAGAAATGCTTATCAGCATGCACCTCAGACCTACAGATCAGAATTTACATTTTTAAAGATCTCTAGGTAACTTACATTCTCATTAAAATATGAAAGACACAATTTTAGAGGAAATGCCAGTTACCCTCCTGTATTGTCTGCATGGCAGAGGTGAGGATTCCTTTGTGCTTTATTGAATAGAGAAAGTTTGGGTTGCATTTGTCCAACCTCCATCTTTTGCAGGCTCTGCACAACCATTATAATCCCTATTTCCCACCCTCACTCAGAGAAACTGTCCTGTCAGCCTGCTTTAAAGTGAACATCACAAGCTTTACTACAAAAGAAACTGAGGCAAGGAAGTAAAGACAGTAAACAAACTAATTTTGAACTATTATACGCAATGAACTATTATTTAAAAAGAAATAGAATAGAAATAGATTCTACAATATATACAGTATAACAATAGAAGGTAAAATTCCAAGGTGTATTTTTAAAGAATAATAACCTCACAAAAAGGCAGCCATACTTCATTAAGACATAGAGGTAATTAAGCATCCTTTATGATAAAAGGTTATAAAAATATGGCTTGAGAAGAAAACATCGAAGACTGGGGGTGTTTGGTAGAAAGAGAAGATGGACAAAGTATAGTGTGACTGTCTAAAGTGTTGACAGCCTTTATATGAAAAACGCATTAATTTAATGTGGCTTGTAAGCACCGAACTGGAAGAAATTGATAGAAATGAGGCAATTTAACATAAGGGGAAATTCTATGAAATAATTGCAACTTTGTAACATAATGAATTACTTATCATTAACATGCGATCTGAAATCACTCTGGGATGTTTCCAAGGGGAATTCACTCTAAGAGATGTTTGCATCTATCAATCTTCTTTTAAATCGTAGTTATAATGATTCCACTATAATGTTAGCAAAGATAACAGGAATTGGAACAACTGTGTTAGAGCCATAACTCAAATTCTAGCCTTTACCTGCTAAGGGAAAGAAGGGTAAGTCTGGTGCTGACAAGTACTTTATGTGGGGCACAGTTAATAAAAAAAGTTCGACATTAGGCAATATAAACACAAGAGAAAAGCTTTTCTTGCCAAGAGAAAAGCTCTGTTGTATCACTCTCTTATTTAAAAATAATCTCCAAAGACAAGCAAGTATATCTGAATAAAAATCTCTTTCATCTCCTATATTTTCCTCCAAAATGCTCACTCATATCTTGCTTGGAAATAATGATGAGGTATTCAGAAATAGATGTGTTACATAAGTTCAGATTCCAGACCCCATAGTATAATTGCCAGAAGGTACATAATGAATATTTATATTGACAAATGATATAGGAAAATTACTGTGTAGAGCTGATATTCAAAATAGGATTTGGAATAACAAAAAATAAGGCTGCTTTAAGACATTCTTATAGCTGACATAAGAATGCAAACTGCACTGGCCTACAGCAGGGTCTAAATTACACTGAACCGTTTCTCCCTCTATAAAGGATGAAAGGGAAATCAGAGAAAAGATTTAATACACTGAGCTTCAGAGTTCCCAGAGTAAGCAGATTGATAAGTGGTATTTAGCCAACACATCTTTTAAGCTTTACTTCTACCCCAAATAACTTGGAAACTGAGCAAAAAATAATTACCTTTGTCTCTACAAAAGGTTACAGATTTTCAAGGATTTTGACATAGAATTATCACAATAGGAGTTTCCTGCAGGGTCATGAAGAAAAGCCATGTGGCCTACATAAGATATGAGAATCAACTAGGAAAAAGGAACCCAAAATCTCTTAGCTAAAAAACAATTAGAGTTAGCAAGTCATTAAAAGCTTTGATGCTAAAACCACAAAGCGCCCTACATCTAAGTTGATTTTCATTGGAAACAAGCCCTCAGGAGGTCTCTGTGACTCCTGGGGCCACCTTGACAACTCATGGAATTTGAATAGTTCCCGAATTTAGCTGGGAAGAACTTGTACTAGAGAGAAAATCAATGTTGGGGAAAATAGTGTAAGTTAGTAGCAAAGGTACATGCTTTGTAAGAACATTCACTTTCAGGACAAGGAAATGGGTAGATTACTGAGCAAGGCATTAGAAGTTTAAGCAATGTGACTTAGGTGTGCAACTGACCAATTCTGGGAACTCAGGCACACACTGCAAGCCAATAATGTTTGATTATGACAGTTTTTCCTAACCTTCTCTACTGGTTAGAATCACCTGTTATGTAACACCCATTTTCAAATTTCTAGGCCTCAGACATAGACTCACAGCATCAGAAGCTACAAAAGAGCCTGGAAACCATATATATCAAACAGCAAGGCTGTTACTTCTTCCCTAAATGATACTTAAATTTTCTTTTCATTCCAAGACCCCATTTCTTTAACTCTTAGACCCCATTCTTTAAATTAGAGTTCCTCTTAATTTAAACAGATAAATGTAGAAAGATACTAAGTCAATAAATAGTTACAGCTTACTTTAACGAAGCTATCCATCTTTAAAATAACTGATGTGTGTGTAAGCTACAACGTGTCAGTAGTACACATAGAAAAGAATCTCATCAATTTTACAGTATACTCCAACTAACAGCAAAGAGAATTACTAGTATAGAATTTTGGGGTAAATAAAGTATCTGTATCATACATAATACATTATTTAACACAAGAACACATAGATAGCAAATGAGTATTATATATACATAAACTCTTTTCAGAACAAAAGTTTATGTTCCTCTTTTCCTATGTTAATTAGTATTTAATAAGTTGTATTAAACTAATGTTTAATGCACCTATGAGGTGGAGAGAAATACAGTACTATCCTCACCTTTAAAAAGGGCAAATTGAAACCAAAGTCCCAGTACTCACCTTACCCACTTATCCACAGTACTCAGGGTAAGCATCTTCTTGGGTGGTTCAGACAGAATTAAAATTCAATTCATCTAACTCTAACTCCCAACTCAGTATCTCTTGCTACTGAAAGCGCTTCTGAAAAAAGTAATAATTATTACCTATACTTATGTATATTTGAAAATTTCTCTAATGAAAGTTATTTATGTGCCATTAGGTATCAGTATTTATGATGTGCTCACTGTAAATTAAGGCACATATTGTACTCGCTTAACGGACTGGAACTGAGTTCAGATACACACCATGCATACTAAAATAACAACCCTCTTAATAGGGATAGCTGATATTAAATATGGAAGAGTAATACAGATAATAAAAGCC
Source organism: Hystrix cristata (assembly GCA_004026905.1). Taxonomy (NCBI): domain Eukaryota; kingdom Metazoa; phylum Chordata; class Mammalia; order Rodentia; family Hystricidae; genus Hystrix; species Hystrix cristata. The sequence goes on along the minus strand of PVJO010017389.1, from coordinate 7,144 downwards.
ATAAGATAATACACCATGACACAAGGAAGGGCTGCAAGAAATAATATTGTTAGGACTTAGCTTCAGGGGAAAAATTCACAGACAGGCTGCTTACTATTTTTTTTTAAAAAACATTTTCCTTAATTATTTTTTTAAAAAGCCAGATTTAGGAGCACATATTTGTCATCCCAGTTACTCATGAGGCTGAGGCAGGAGGATTACAGGTTCAAGCTCAGATTGAGCAATATAAATGAGACTCCATCCCCGAAAAAAAAAAAAAAAAGAAATTAAAGGCCTGGAATGTAGCTAAATGGTAGCACAATTGCCTAGCATGTGCAAGGCAAGGCCCAGCATCGAAATTAATTAATTAATTAATCAAATTTAAGTAGCTCGTAATAAGAAATTTTTGTTTTATAGGTTAAGTGTCCCTCATTTGAATTCCTTGGAATTTGAATTTCAGAATTTTTTCACACTGGCAATATTTGTTCAGAATTTCCTGGTTTAGCATCCCTATCATAAAAATTCACAATTTTCACTGAGCAATTTTTAAAGTATATGAACTACTAACAGAAGAGGCCTACGGAGTCATTACTTTGTAGACACACCTACAGTGTGGCCACAGCGTGCGCTGGCCTAGGCCTTAATGGGCCCAGAAGTGGCACAGCCACCTGCAGGCTCTGACCTTCCTCAGTCACGCCAGACCTTCGAGGAGCTTACTGCAGAGAACACTGCTGCATTTCCATCCTTTACATCCTTTTGTCTGTTTACAAACCAGTCTGGGATCTTGTACACAACAGTGATCACATGCCCCACCTCGTCCTCAGTGAGCTCGCAGCTCTCTAGGTGAGGCTCAGGTCTGCTCCTCAGCACCACAGGAGCGCATCCTCGCCCACACCCTTAGTGGCAGTGATGGCAAAGGCCATGCCTGCCACCATCCACACTGGTGCTGAGTATTTGCAAAATGTGCTGGAGCTTCCCAGAGACCACGAGAGACCGGGTGGCAGTGGCAGCAAGGGGAGCATGGAGGTCTCCTGTGGAAGAGCTCACTGAGGATTTTACTTTCTGGAATATTATTAAATAAAAACTTCTAATCCTTTAGGTTCACACAGGTTCCAGTTAGCTCCCTTATGTAATTCTTGGGGGGAAAAAGGTTTTTGCACCTGAGATCAACAGGAGGCAGTTCACATAGAGATGGATACCTTTAAATGTCTGGAACATCAGCCATAGAGGCCAAAAACTGAAGCACTTTATTTCACATCTCTAAAGTTTGTGCAGCAGAAGCCAATCTACTGTATATTTATCTCATAGAAAACCTGTATCTTGGTGGGGGAAACTGTGCATAAACACATCAATACTTCAACAATACCCATTTCATGCAGTGAAATATAGCGCATTGCCAAAAAGAATATACTCTCTTTCTAAGAAAAATACATTTGTGCTTGTATCGTTTGGCTATAATTATGGTCTTCTATATGTTAATACAAGGTAAAATATCTAAATCCCTTTATATTCATGGCTACTTTTAGTCAATCAAAGATTTTGTGGGTACATGACTGTTTCAAACAGCAGAGACAACAATTTATAGCTGGAAAAGCAGATCACTCACTATATACAATTATTATAGTTAAATTTTTCATATATTAATGCATGCATACGTGTACACATGTGCATATGCAGGTATGAGTGTACTGGTGGGAGGCAAAATTCCACGAATTTGTCATACGTGGTTCAACACTTCTTGTAATCATAAGTATTAACAGCATTTGTTCTAAATTGTTTTTAAAAATGTTTGTATAGTAAATAGCCTTGGAAGAAAGAAAATGTCATCCTCTATACCAAAGCTTGGGCAGGTTTGCTTTCAGCCCCCTTATAAGAATCTGGGATTTCTAGGGCTCAGTGTCCTGCTCCTGTAATAGGACCCATTACCTGGACAGGCATCATGTATACCTCACTGTATTTTACTATTGGACCAAGGATCCAATACTTTGACTAGTGATGTTGCTGTAATAAACTGTTCTTTGTTTCTGACCAAGGAGCTTTGTAGCTTCTGTCAGCATCTATGAAACAGTTGCAAACCAACATGTTAGCTTATAAGTACAGCAACATCTTAGACCCTTTACAGCTCTTTGTATGTGCGTATATTAGGCATTCAGATTTTAACTTGCAACAGCCTTTCCTATAATGGTTTTGCACAATCCCTTTAGAAATGCTTAATTGTAAACTCTCTATCTGTGTTCTAAGAAACCCTGGGGTTATTTTATTCATGCCCATTTCACTTAAGAGCACTGGCAAATTCTTTGCAAAAGCCGAAATTTTTGCTCATTTGTTCTATTATACCTATTCCCAAATCCTAACCTTTTCTACTTTTCAGTATCAAACTATGGCAACAGAATGCTTCTTAAATTACAGTCTGTGGGGTTTCTGCATTAGACTCAATCCGGATGGCTTGCATGGGACTCTGACATGCAAATTTCTAGACTAGTACCAAATTTGTCACCAGTAAATTCTGAATGCACATCAAAGTTTGAGAATTCACAGAGTAGTTGTTTATCTTGTTCTCAAAAGATAAACAAAACTGCTTATGAGTATCTCATACCATCAGTAAGACAAAAAATAAGCAGGCCAGTGCCTAATCACGCTCAACTGGTTCCTAAACATTTTTAAATTTACATCATCTCAAAGAGAACAGGCCACGTAATCTTATTACTGAAAGACATTTTCCATTTGAATCATATTATAACTTTAATTTTACAGATGCAGAAGCTTAAATTTTTTCAATCTATAGACATATAATTTAAATGACATATCACTTTCCTTTTCTAGGATGCTTATTTAAAATTTGAAAAATATTTTTTACATACTTGAAATATAAAATCCTTTATATTATACCTATATAACTTGTATTTGCATTTTTTCTTCAAAATGACTTTGACCTCTTAACATTTAATGTTGATTTGCTCATTCGTCCATCCTGAGTATTTGGTATGGTACTTAGCTTATAGGAATGTTCCAATAAATGTGTGAATGCTTAAGGATTTAAAGGTTAACTAACTTGCCAAGGCCACACATAGAGTGAACGTGAGAACAGGAAGGAGAGCGGAGAAAGTTGAGCTAAAGACATAGGCAGGGGGAAAATCATTCGTGGCCTCATGAGTAATGTTAAGATGTTTGAGTTCAGAGGAGATTATTGAAATGATTCTACATAGAATGACACGCTCAAATAAGCTTTATTGTAAGACTACTTTGGCAAGAGCGTGGAGAACTAAAATAACATTTGATAGTTACTAGACACAACAGTGATTATTATATAAGGTTTCATTTTAAGTGGTGTGTGCATGTGTGTGTTTGTGTGTGTAGGTGTTTATTTAATCTTCACAGCACTCCCATGAGCTAAGGATTATCATAATTTCTGTTTTACACATGAGGAAATTGAAGTTAAACAAAGTTTAATTTATCCAAGGCTACACAGTTTGTAAGTGATAAAGGTAGGATGTGGACAGAGGTAGCCTCTCTGCAGAGCCATGTGCTACAAACAAATAAATTATACCCCATGCTATTTGAACAGGGGAAAGATTAGAAAGAGAGAAATCAGTTCAGAGACTATTATGGCATTCGATCTAAGAAATAGTGCTAGAAGTGGAGAGAAATAAAAATTAACAAATTATAATTGGAGGTAAATTAACAGAATGTGGTGATAGCTTGATATGTGCAAAGGGGTTAATGGCAATGAAATATCAAGGATATTTCCGAGATTTCTAGACAAACTTCTAATATAGTCATGGGGAGAAGAGTGAAGAGCCCAATAGAGGCAACACTGAGTTAAAAATGCTTAGGGAGTTGGGGCTGGGGATTTAGCTCAGTGATTAGAGTGCTTGCCTTGCAAGCACAAAACCCTGAGTTCAATCCCTGGTACCACAAAAAAAAAAAAAAAAAAAAAGCTTAGAGATTATTCAAACAGAAAGAGCTGTGTCTATGACTGAGCTCCAAGCCTACAAAGAATTGTGACAACCTGAATAAAGTTTGTCAAGAGTCATAAATACATAAAGAGTCTTAGAAAAGCAGATTTTAGGAGAATTAAATTCAAGAGGTCTATTGCACATCACAATAACTACAGTTAATAAAAATACATTGGACATTTGAAAATTGGCTAAGAGAGTAGATTTTAAGAGTTCTCACCACAAGAATAAGCATGTGAGGTAATACATATGTTAAATAACTTTAGTCACTGCACAGCATATATGGCTATCAAGACACCATATCATCAATACATACAACTTCATTTGTTGATAGAAAAATGAAAAGAAAAGGAGATCTTGGAAAAATAAAATGAGCTAGTGATAAGGAGCTGGGGATTTAGCTCAGTGATTAGAGTGCTTGCCTTGTAAGCACAAGGGCCTGAGTTCGATCCCCAGCACCACCAAAAAAAAAAAAACAAAAAAAAAAGGAATAAAATGAGCTAGTGATACATTATACCTTAAGACAAATAGGATACTGGAATTAGAAGTAGCCTCACTATGCAGCTGAGTTTCTAGCTTTTCTTTGGACAAAAGAATCAATCCCGTACCCAGTATGCCTGAAAGAAAATGGTCAGAACACACAAGGAGTCACTTAACTATTCTTCAGCAAACAGAGATCTTACTAGATGTTTATTCTGTCTTGAGAGCAGAATCTAATGAGAAGTTGAAACTACAGCTTGAGAAAAAAATTGTTAAGTAGAATAAATTAGTAAGAATGCTAAAACTTTCCAATTGGGTTTGGTGGAACACACCAGGAATCCCCGCAATCTTGGAGACTGAAGCAGGATGCTCACAAATTCCAGCCCAGCCTGGCAACGTGGTGACTTAGGGAAGCCATACCAAAATAGAGAAGGGCTGGGGATGTAGCTCGGTACAAAGGCCCTCATTTCAATCTCCAGGACTAAAAAACAAACAAACACAAAATCTTTCCTGCAGTAGGGTTTGGACAATAAATGGGTATTTACTTCTTCCACATCCTTCTTCCCAGTGGCATCTGTATATTTAACAAGGCTGGAGAAATAGATTTAGAAACAATAACTTCTTTTCAACAATTCCACAGCCAAGAGGAACCTCATTATCTCTTGGCGTGGAGTTCAAGAAAAATCCAGTCCAGCTGACAAAATGAAGCTGAGTGAGACATCCAGCTACAGACTGTGAATGCAGTTGTCTCAGTGTATTTGGTGTTTTTTTTTTTTCTTTTTCAAATACAATCTTCTACCCTGAAAAAGAGAATTTAACTGTTCATTAATGAAATGTAGATGTATATTGTTAGGGCGGCCACCTAACATATATGAGTGAAGGAATGAAGAGAAAACTGTCCCAAAGTGAAAAGAAATGCCTAAAACTAAATGTTAGGATGACAGACAAGAGTTTATATTCATTTGCTTAAGAAATACCTACTAAGATTTTATCTCTCTTTTGCCAAGCAATGTGCTAACTGCTATGAAGTCTACTACAATTACTAAAGCTGTTCTTTCTCTCATTCACTTCCACATAAGGTAAAAAGAAGGACATGGGGAGAAAAAGAAATGGAAAAATTGGATGAAGTGAAGAATTATATAAAAGAAGACAAAACTGAAAGGAGAAAAGAAAGAAGGAGCATGCAGGAGGAAGAGCGATAAGACTTCCACCCTCCTAAAAGGCCATTTATTTCTCATCTATCACAGCGTTATTTAAAATGGTCTCTGGATCTTTGGAGCGAGGCTTGAGCTTGCAGGTCAGGCCGCTTCCAGGTGTGGATTTGTGGTGGCTTGTCCCGCACACCAGCAGGGTGAAGCTCAAATAGGGTGGGAAACACCTTGCACTGAAAGCACTGTTACCTCTCTCCCTCAGTGTCTTCTTTTTTTTTTTTTTTTCTTTTCTTTGCCCATTTCTCTTCTGATCCAAGCCATCACTATCTGGTAAAGCCAACAATACCCACACCACTAAGGAACTTTTAGAGACATAAACTATAAGGAGACGTGAGCGGGCTACCAAAGATTCCCCAGATTGCTGCAGTCTGACAACAGCCCCCAGACTTCATGCTTGGAGGCCAGGATCAACATAGTAGCCAGCACTGACCACTGCAGGCTCAGTAGGGCTAAGGAGTACAGAATCAGGTTTCGGCCTGTGCCCCCCACAGAGTGGTGGCCATCAGAGAAATCTCACTGTATGTGTATGTATACATAATATATGTATATATTGGTTTTGTTTCTCCTTATTTTCTCTTTCTCTTATTCATCCTGATACCTGTCCAATACATTCTCTTGTCTACATATTCTTGTTTTTGTTGTTTTGATTTTTACTTTTATTGACTCCTGCTTGGCTCATATCTTTCCTTCCTTAAGCAAATGCTGTTTTTCCTTTTCTTCTTGTTTTCTCTCTCCTTTTCCTTTTTCATATGAGTAAATATTGTATAGAATTCACATGGTTTGACCCACTACTATCACCTTGCACTGTTTGTAAACTATCTACTCAAGTTTCCCAAAGCATAAGTAATATCCTATTCTAAATTTTACATCTAAAAGAACTTTCCTCATTACCTCTATACCTTTTCCGATCCCTCATTATCCCTGCTACAAGCAGGGGGGAAAAAATCACTCTACTAACAAAATACCCACTGCATGCAAATAGCTGGTTTATATTGGATTCTGCTCTATGACGGTGTAGACCTTGCTCTTATGGTTAAAGATACAAAGTTAATTCCTACCACAGTCAGTCAATTTCATGAATGTAATTGATGCTATTGTTAATGTACTAGGGTAACGAGTGTGCCATACAGGCTATAACCAGTTGTACATTCTCATATGGTAATACTGTAATTATCTGAGGTAATAGTCATTAACATAATCCAGGGTCTTGAGACAACCACGAGAGCCAAGAATCACATATGCCTAGAAGACACTGAACAAACAGGATTCTCCTAAAAAGTATTGATATTTGTCTTCAAGCAACCTTCCATAATCAAAATATAAAAATCAGCACTGAAACTAAAAGGGGGGAAATACATATAGATACCAAAAAAATAAATAAATAAAAAGAAAGGAAATGTTGAGACCCAGAAGTAAAATACAACCCCAGACCCCCAGCTCATCCAGAACAAATCCAGAGGACAATGAAATAGAGGAAATTGGAAAACACTCAACCAAACTTTCAGAAATGATAGCAGC
>PVJO010017388.1:0-39355 GCA_004026905.1 Hystrix cristata | reverse complement strand
AATATAAGGTGCTCTTCTGTAGGTTTCTGAGTCTTCAAGTCAAAAGTACCTAAATCATATAGTTGTACGACTTGCTTTTTACGTTACATTTTTGAGATTCAGCATTTTGAGCGTGTTGGTCCAGTTGACTCAGACTCACAGCTGTGTAGGATCCCATCGTGTGAATACACAATTCATGTGTCCATCTCCTTTGAATATTTAAGTGGTTCGAACTGTATGTTTTGCTCTTATAAACGGCACCACTGTGTGCTTCTTGTAACATCCTCTTGCTCGGGTATCCGAGTGCAATTGCGGGATTACTGAATAAATGCATCTTCGACTGTATTAGCAAATGCCCAGTTTTTTCTGTACTAGGGTTCTTCAGAGGAGAGGCAGGGGTTCCATTGCTTCATACTCTTGCCAATATTTAGTAGTGCAAGAATTTTAAATATCGCACATTTCACCAGTCTGGTGGTGGAAAGCTATCTTGGGATTTTGCCACTTCCTAATTACTAGTAAAGTGGAACATCTTTGCCTGCGGTCACCAGCCGCCCACACATCCTCTGGTGGAATTCCTGCCAGCTGCTGCTCCCTTCGACCCCCCTTCTGCTGGTCTACTTGCAGGGAACTCACTAATTTCCCCCTCTGCAATCTCCTTTACAGGAGAGGTACAGACCCGCCTCACCATCTTCTCCCTGGCCCTGTAGGGAAACCCAGACGCATCCTTCTGTCCACCTGATCAATGTGAAATCCAAAGAGCAGCGTACCTGGCCTGTAAGAGGTGCCCAGTAGGGACCAGTCTTCATCACCACCACCATCATCATCGTCGTTGTCCTCCTCCAACCAGCCCTCTTTTCTCACTCTCGCCTGCAGACATTTTTTGCAGTGGGAATATTCTTAGTCCTTTAAGCCGTTACTCATCTGCCATCAGTAGTTGACACTTCCTATTGGCTTAGGTTTTTTTATGATATAAATCAGCTTTCTCTAGAGATTGGTACTTCCTCCTGGTAGCAGGCAAAGTCACACATTTGTGTGTGATGGACACACTGAGGATTCTGATTGGCTGAATTTTTTTCAGTCTGTTTGGTTCTCAGACCAAGATGTGATGCATACACAGAAGAGTAATTTTATCAAGGATTTCATATAAAATGTATACTTTGCATAATAGATAGTACCTTTTATTTGTTCTAATTTAACATCCAGTGTGTTCTCATTGGGTATAACCTGCAGGTAAATTTTCCCCATGGATGACGAAGCAGAACGTGTTCACAGGCACTGATCAAATGTTCCAAACCCCAGCGCTGGGCTGGGGTGCCAGCTTGGGGCTCTGCCAAGATCCTTGTGCCTGAGCAGCCCCTCAGCTCTCCCTTTTCCGCTGTGGGGCTGGAAGATAGGGCAGCAGGCTTTGCCTGTTGGAATGAAATGAGCTTCTGGAGCAAGAAGAAGCAGTGGCGACGACAGAACAGTGCTAAGAGCACTTCTTGCTGCAGTCTTCAGCCTGATCCTCCATCCAGCCCCATTCGCTGCTTCATTCATCCGCTGGTTCATTCATTCATTGGTTCATTCGTTCCCTGGTTCATTTGTTCGCTGATTCATTCATTGCTCCGTCCTCAAGCCCCAGCACAGGTCCAGCCGTCTGCCTGAGGGCTGCTCCTTGCTGGAAACACAGCTGGAAAGAAGATGCCCCGTAGAGCTCGCAGTTGTCCTACCGTCTAGGCTATAAGGCCATTTGAAAGGATGATTTTAGGTTAATGAGAACCGCAGTGCACATCTGGCACGGCGAAGCGTGGAGCGCTGAAGACGGCGTCGCTACAGAAGGGGCAAGAGTGGGGTCCTGGCAGTGAGGGGAGCCCACCGAGAGTAGCTGTCTGGGGGAGGAGCGCTCCCCGTGCAAGGAACAGTTGGTGCAAAGTCTCAGAAGGAAGAAAGAGTTCAGAAATTTCAAAATAACCGGAATGAAACCAGCGTGACCAGAATATAGGGAATACGAGAGCAAGTCAGAAAAATGAAACTATAGAGGTAGACGGGAGCTAGATCATACAAGGAAAACAGGAAGTTGGGTTTATGATATGTAAAGTTAAAATCTGTAAGAAAATTTAAAGCAGAAAAATATAATCTTTTATTTATGTATGTAAATGCTACTTGTCCTGGTCACTTTTCTCATTGCATCCAACACCCAAAGTTAAAGGAGGGCGGTTTATTCAGCTCACAGTTTGCAGACCTTTCAGTCGCAGTGGGCTGGCTCCACGGCAGGGCGGCACAGCAGAGGGCCGTCACAGAGGAGAAACAGTCCAGGGGGAGCAGAAGGCAGCAAAGCAGCAAAGTAGTGAGGAAGGAAGCCTGAAGCGCCAAGCAACGTCCCTCCTTCTGCCCCTGTACCCGCTCCAGGCTGCCCAGTTTAGGGCAGGTAGCACTCACACCCAGGGTGGGGCAGCCTTAGTCCTGCATCACAATCACAGCCTTGATCCCGGCCACCTCCAAAAAGCCCCCCCAAGGACCTCATGAGGCTTTGAAGGGACCTCTAGATACAAGCCATAACACTACTGTTACCACTAAAGCGCACCAAAACGGTTACATGTATAAAATGGACAATTCCAAAAGTTTCGTAACACCTAGCTCTCTCATTTACAGCTGGTGGGAGCACAAATTGGCCCAGCCACTTAGGAAAGCCATTTGATGGCATCTACTAAAGTGAACTCAACAATTATCTGTAAGTTGTGGGGTTAAAGACATCTTTTTCTTCTTCATACATTTCAAAAATTTCTGCACTGTCTCCAACTAACATTGCTTCTATAATACAGAAATGGATGTTATCTCGTTTGTTTTTAAAAGAACATTTGTAGTGTGATCAGTTCACAAGGGAATTGCTACACCGAGTGTGTACTGTCCTTCCTAGCTCCTCTGTCCCTGCTTTCTAACCCCATTCACAGCAGCGCCCCGTCACCTGGATTCTCCTGGCCCCTGGCCATCGCCTGCAATAGCTCCCACACACCTGCTCCAAAGGCCAAAGCCAAGACGCTTCAGTCAGGAGTTTAAACCCTTCGTCACATGAGTTTGTGTCTTGGACAACTTTCTCTTCACACTACCCTCTGGATTTACGCTTTTCTTTCTCTGTAATTTCCTCAGTGTGACGCCAGGTACCTGGTTAGTGTTTCTAAAAGGCTCTTAGTGGCTTGAGAGCAAACGTGTTTCCCCTGTGTTTGGAAACTGGACAAGGAGATGTCATCCAGGACTAGAAACACAAGGATTTGGAAGCAATCAGGCGGAGTGGGGAACAGCATCTAAGAGCAAAAGCCTTGAAGGCGAAGGAGAAGCCAGAGCCTGAGGGAGGTGAATGGGGCAAGCAAGAAAGATGGCTGAGGAGACAAAGAGGCGCAGTGGCCAGGGCAGAATTAACCACATGGGCAAAAGCAGGAGTGGGCTCCCATATGGTTCGGCAGGTAGTTAGACCTCAGTGGGCCCAAGGGACAGATGAGGGTGTGTATGTCCCAAGTACTCACTGCCTGCCGGGTGAGTAAAGAAACAGATATTAGTGTGTAACACACTTGTTAGATCTCAGACCCAAAGCAACCCCACAGAGCCCCTTGGCCGTCTAGCTCCAAATCAGGGCACACTGCATTCCCAGCTGCCATAGCTACCGCCCAATGATATCAGGAAAGAAAAGGCTCTTTAAAGACCCTCCTGCCTCGGGCTGGGCCTGGTTTAAATTAAGAACTTATCTTTACAAGTTATTTTATATGATCAAAGCCCCTGAGGGAACACTACCCTTTTAAAAAGGACAGGAGACATTTTACAACTTCCAAGTAACTTCTAAGGAAAATGCTGATAATTGCGCTAGTTCACTGAACCCCAGGAGTAAATTTAGGGGCATAAAAGGCACTTGGCGAGGATGCCATCATGGAACTGCCCACATTCCCACTTGAAATCGTAACTCTTTCTGTATCTATTTTACAAGAAATTCTGCCTGTACCTCTACATGGCCGCCTACGTGTCTTGATCGATTTCTTTCATCAAGAGTGCCAAGGACCAAGGAAGTGAGGGGCCTGTTTGTTGCTGTGTCGGGGCCCAGCTTCCAGGTGACAACACAGCTTATGAAAACTGCAGTACTGTCTGACTAAAGTTTGAGTGATCTCATTCCCAGGACATGTCAAATAAAAGGAAAACCGAGACACCCTGTAGAACAGTTATCCACGAAGCCCTTCCCAAGCCGGGAAGTAAAACCAAATGATTCTTGGGATCACTTCCGGGTCAAAGGAGCCATGACAAATAAGCTTCATGGATTAACTTTATGAGTAAACTAACCTCTCAACTCACGAAGGACAACCCTGGAGAAGTCAAGGGGATCCTGGTAGTCTGGACTCCAGCAGTACGGGCTCAACTGGTCCAACAGCTGCGTATTTGGGAGACAGCTGTGCTAAGGTTTGGGATTCAGATTTAAAGTGAACAAACAGGTTTCGCAGCCTTCCTCGGAGGAAGCCTGAGCACTGCGTGGTAAAATGAGCATGTTTTTGTTTGGAAAAGTCATTTTAAGTAGTATCATCTATTTCCTATAGTTCTTTCCCTCCCTGAGACACACACACACACACACACACACACACACACACACACAATGCAGGTTTTTATACTTTGTTTATAAAATAAGTGTTATTACAGCCCCAAGACTCCCCTCCAGCTTGTCTTCACGTGTTCATTTTTCCACATGCGCGGTTTCCTATTTTATGAATTCTTGCCATGGCAATGACTTGTCTGTGCACTTCATTTTAGCAAAAGGGAAAGAACTTTTCATTCCATCTGAACTCAAGCAGTAAAATTAAGAGAACTATACATGAGATACCTTGAGACATAGGAAGTCCAGTTGACAGATGGCACAGCTACCGGCCAAGCAGCCAAGAAAGGGCTTTTTGTTTCGAAATTGTGGCAATTCAGGACTTAAAAATGAGGTCTTTTCCATCAGATGGGATTCCAGAACTACATTGCATTTATTCTTGGAAAAATATTTGATACAAGAGAGCAGAAAACATGACTTTTAAACGGTAGTTAGGATTAACTTTTCTAACAGTTTACTAAAAACCACATTAACTGGTAAAGGAGCAAAAACATAGTGGCGAGCTCTTGGAAGTCTTTTGGTGAGACATTCTGGCTAGGCAAGTTTTATAGAAAGCTAATCCCTAAATTTTTATTGCGTGATTATGGCAACATCGCTCAGGAATCTGTTAAACAATTTTGCCTTTACTTACATCCCTTCACCTTTGGGGCTCAGAGAGGCTGAGGATTGAGCAGCACCCAGGCCTCTGCATTGTGCACCTCAACGGCGTGTGCTTTGTCCTTATTTTTACGATCTCTTAGGCTTTTTTCTCAGCCATGTCCTTGTTTATAACTCTTTTCTAGCCACTCTATTGGCATATTCTAAAGGACTCAAAAGAACCAAGTTTATTTATACTATATCCATGAGCAAAGCTACTATTTTTGTTCTTATTTATCTATTCATCTATTTTTGCAATACTAGAATTGAGCCCAGAGCCTCAGCACTGAGCTTCAGCCTTATTTATCTACTTATTTATGGAGCTAGGGTCTGGCTAAGCCACTAAATTACCCAGGGTAGACTGGAACTTGTGATCATCCTGCCTCAGCTTCGCAGCATGCTGAGGTCACACGCTTACACCACCATGTCCAGGGGAAAGTTACCAGTTTCTGAGGACAAATTCTAGGCTAGGCTTGTGTTAATAGATGTAGACTTTTCAATCCTTGCACAACTCTAGGGATTAGGTAATAGCCCCAGTAAGGAACTTGGGGCTCAGAGAGTTTGTGTAAGGTCTCCCCCGCATAGAGGGAGGCAGTACCTCCGAGTCTCTCTGAGGCAGTAAGCCCACCTGCCACCTCCCCTAACCCAGGCCACGGCAGGGCCTCCTGCCCTCTGCAGGTGCTGGCACAGAGGAAGGGGTGGCACCGAGCAGCTGCAAGTGTTCCAGGACTGTAGTGTGTGCATTCTGGATGCAGAGTCTGCTAATCTTGTCCAACTCCCGGGTCAGAGGAAAAGAGCCACATAAGCCTTTTGTAAAATGTAAACATCTATACACACGTTGCCCTTATCGTGGGGAGGCGGGTAAAAGGCCAGGAGTAGCGAGACTCACACTATAATCCATCTCAGAAGCAAGTGAGCAAATGGAACACAGATGAGGCTAAACTGTACTATGTAAGCCAGGGTGCACTGTTGGGCCAGTGACCTCCGAACTCCACCCTTGTCCCCGTCCCCACTCCCATGAGCTGTCCACACCCACACCCTGCATCCAGCCTGGCCTGGAAGCTCACAGGTCAGCTGTGGAAAGGACAGGCAGAGAAACAGGTTCCCAGCAATATTCAACACAAGGTGTCACGATTTTATTGGAAAACAAATACAGTTTACTGATAAGAGGACACATAGTACAGGAACTGGTGTTTTAAAACACAAAAATACTTGCCATCTGCTTCAGAATTATACACACAAGTTTAAAAAAAAAAAAAAACCTTCATCATTAACCAGTAGAAAAATGTCATTTTAAAAATGGCTCAATACTTTTTCTTGTATTGCAAGTAATTTTTTTTTTAAGCTAGGAGAGAGAAAATATAAGTTCTGCTAAACCAGTTTAACCACTGGTAATTAAATACTTTGTTGCATTTGCAAACTCTTTGTCAACTCTGTGACTTAAAAAAATAACCATCAGAAAGTGCAATATAAAATCCAATTAATGGGAAAAGCATGAAAGGAAGAGCTTTAGAAAGATAGTTTTGTTTTTGTTTTTGTTGTTTCTGTTTTGGAGGGTCGCAGAGCCAAAAATGTAGCATCCGCCTCAGGAACCCTCCAGAGACCTAGTGACACTGAACTTCCTGTTTGGGATCCTTCATCCAGGCCTGTCACTTGATTCTCGCCCTTGCCTAAACCCCGGATGCCATGCTGTGGTGATTCTTGGCTGTCTCCACATTCCCTCGCTTGCTGGCCAATTTTTATCACTAGTTCTAGGCTTCAAGACTGGCTTGCAAGCTTGTTGCTGTGCACGTCAGCATGTGCTCTAGACGACAGACTAAAAATCTCAGGTGAAGTCCAGCTTTCACAGCTCACAGGTCCAGCTCACAGGTCACTGGGGTCACAACACCCCCAGCCCCACTGGACTAGGGTGGCGTCTGGGTGCTGCCAAATGACAGTGGGGCCGTTTGTTCCAAACAGCAGCTCCAAAGCCACCCTCTGCCTCAGTGCTGTGGGCTCAGACCCAGACAAGACAGCTAGGAGGGATTCTGTGGGGGAGGGGAAATGTCCTTCCAAATAAATGTTTGTGTCCACCCACAGCATAAAATATGTAAAATACGAAAAACAGAAGGCCCGTCCACATCCCTACAACCTCTGAACCTGCGCGAGTCCTCTGACGCGCGCCACGTGAACCTGGCTTCCAGCTCTCCCAGAAGGGCTCCAGTTGCCCTCGGGGCTGTCATCAATTTTTTAAAAATAGTTTATTCCTACATACGAAATTCCAATTTGCTTTCAATATTAATTGGCTAAGAAATAGTTACCTTTAGGGAAAGAATATATGAGAGTAAAAAGGATCTTCATGAAACCTAAATTCCAAAGCTGGAAAGTTTCAAATTTGCTTCCTCCACAGAGATGCTCCCGGGCTCCGTCGGCTCCGAGGAAGGAAACTACCTTCTCTTTGCACGTGAGCACCCAAGTGCCAGGAGCAGACAGTGAACGACCGGAAACCAAGTATCTAGAGCACTAGATGAGCCACCAGGAAGGGACGCCCGAGCCCTCAGCCCAATAGAACTGAGAGTTATTTTCATTTAAACATAGGTCACATTTTTATATAAAATTAGAATACTTACAAAAATTAAATACGATTATCAGAAAACATTTTTAAACAATGAGGCACTACGGAAATCTATGTCGTATGTGCAAACTGCTTGTGGAAGAGAGCGAAGGACGGAGAGAGGTGCCGCCTCCCCCGCTAGAGAGCGAGCTCCTGGGCAGCACCAGCAGAGGGACAGGAGGGACGGAGGGCTCCAGAGGGCCATCCCTGCGGGAAGGCTACCTGGACAGACTCCTGGACAGCTGGAGCACATGCACGAAGTCACCCCGGCGAGCCGCAGCACGGGCCGGGAGAGGCCCGCGCCGACCTGGGCTTCACAGGCAGGTCGGGAAGGGGAAGGTGGTGAGGATGGGAAGGGGGAGCTGCTGGGGTGACACTGGGGGTGTGGCGACAGTGGCAGCTGGGGAACCTGTCCCTGCCTCCTGCACAGGACACGCATCACAGGGAGTCAGCGGGGACAAGGAGGTGAGAGAGTGTAGCATTTACTGACAGAGCAGAGGGAGGAAGCCCTTGCAGAGCTGGCTTTGCAAAGAAACAAGGAGCCAAGTAAAAGGCTGAGAAGGGAGGAGAGATGGCAGCAGGGAGAGGAGGCGGCAGCGGTCAGACCCAGCCGCCACTGCTTTCAATTCTTCCTCTTCAGTGGAAAGCTGTGATGATTTCACAACCTCGGGATCCTGGAGAGTCCCCTTTCCAATGAAATGAGTGTTCACCATAGTGCACGACATCTGGTCTTTGCAAACTGACTGCAGGCTGTGAATGTTCATGGGAAATGCGAAGCACGGAAAGTTCTCTAAGAACATCTGCCTCCCTTCGTGAGTTGACAGTCACACTTCATCTACAGCCTGGCCCAGGACACACATCCAGGGCCAGCAACCCCGCAACGTCCCCAGCGTGGTGGAGACAGCCTAAGAAATCCGTCTACAAAAGGCAGCCAGGCCCTGCACGCTTTTTCTTCCAGTTTGCAGTCCCACCCTCTTTTCGGCAACTCAGGCACTCAGGTCACCCTTGAGCAAGGCCCGTGCCCTCTGCTCTGAATGACTCTGGGCTGCTACTGTCACCGAATCCTGCACCCTTAACAATCTGATTCCAGGCGACCTGTGGATGAGGGACTAGACAGGTACAGTGCGTGACCGAAGATGTCAACAGGTGGCACAGCCCAGCCTGCAGCACTGTAAGACAAGAGGCACCCAAAGAACTCCTGGCCAGGCTACTCCCGGCTACCCGAGCGGCAGGTGGACCTCCCCCTGCAGTTTTGCCTCAGAGTCTTCCCTGCCGGCCTGGGGCAGCACCTGCTCCTGGGATGCAGGTGACGGTGGTGGGGCTGGCATGCGGTACCTGATGTTCTTCCAGAACCTGGTCTTGGCAGACTGTGGTCCCTCTCTCAAGTCCCCTGACCAGCGGATGACCCCATGTTTCTGCTTAATAAATTTAATGGACTCTGGCATTTTCTCATAGTCTTGGATTTTGTCCAACTCGACCAGCACAACCTTAATGCCCTCCTTAATGAGGGCGTTATACATCACGACTTGCTCTTCAGAGGAGTGGCCCAGCCAGCTGAAGCCAGATATGTCTCTCACTAAAATGATGATCAGCCTTCTGCTTTGCCGTATGGTTTCATTAGTGACCTCAATAGTGTCTGGAAAATACGAAGAACAGTGCAGTGAATCAAATTACAAACGATAATGCATAATGGTTCTCTCCAGAACCAAAGCTGAAAAGGCTCTCCCCACCTCACTCCCTGACACCTTTTTCTGCTTTACTTTGGATTAAAGGACTTTTGCAGACTATAGACCACCCCAACAACTGGCTCCCTAAAGCCAAATTCCATGTAGAACTTGGAAAACCTACAGGGGAAATTTTTAAAACCTCTTGTTAAATCATTTCATCTACAACACTTCCATTTTTTTGTGTCAGCTGAAAAGTAGCTACAAAATTGGGTCATTAAATTTTCCAAAGCCAATAAAAATACATTTAATTATTGCTCTAATATACTATGGGAGAAGTGAGTAGTTGGCATTTAATAAGTGCAAAAATCATCATTGGACATCACCAAAGAGATTCTTAAAACTGTCAGATATGTGGAGCTACATAGGCTGCCATCTCCCAGAAAGACAGAACCCAAATTGACCAATTAGTTTTACAACGAGCCTTTTACTGCTTTTCACTGTATACGTACCTTCCCCAACATAGTCATCCCTTCCGTAAATGAACAGCTTATATCCGAACTGCTTTTCCAAGACCTCAGGCAAGATTTTAAATACAAAAATATCTGAGCTCGAGGTAGACCCTTCTGAGAGGGTCTTAGGATACAGTACATAAGCATCGTAGATCTTCCCATCTGAGGCTAAAGGAAAAATGTAACATATTCAGAACCAGAAGGGACAATGGAAGATTTATCGTCAACAACACAATTATGCACTTCATTCTTGCTTTGTACAGTGGCGTGACTGAAGGAACGATGCCAAAATAATTTAAACCTTTTGGAAGTGCTCATCTCTTAAAGTTTTCTATTGATGTTCTTCCTATAAAGTTGTCCTTGCATTGCATTTCATGGTGGCCCCTTCACATGCAATCATTAGGAAAGTATCCTTATCCTCTCCTGCTCTTATCTTCTTCCCCAAAGTCTCCACACCTCTGCCCTGAAGTCTACCCATTCTCCCTGTTATGTATTACTGTAATATGAGAAGTTTTATTTTGTTTTGTTTTTGCGGTACTGGGAATTAAACCCAGGGCCTTCACACTGAGCTACATCCCCTGTACTTTTTATTCATTTATTCTTATTTTGAGACAAGTTCTTTCTAAATTGCCCGGGCAGGCCTCAAACTTAGGATCCTCCTGCCTCTGTCTCCCTGGATGCTGAGATTATAGGCATGCACCACCACACTTGGTTTTCACAAGGTTTTAACAAAAGAAAAAGAGATGTGAAAATCTAGCCTTTTTTTTCATCTGAAAGCGGATCATGGAGTGATCTACATCCCGTGCAGCACAGAGCCTGTCCCCAACAACGACTACTGTGTGACCGAAGGGTACTTCTCCCTGCCAATGCGGTGCTAAGGAAGTACCCTCGAGAGCAGTGGTATTCGGCCTAGCAGTTATGAAACAAGAATCATTATGTATAAAAATAACTGCTGTCCTTGTGCATGTCACTACCTGTCATTTTAAACCATCTTAGTCTTCTTCTACGTGTCCTAACTAACCCTTCTCTCCAATAAGAAAATACTGCAGAGAATATCAAATTGTACCTCTTTGGGGGAGAAAATCATAACAGGAATCTCTGTACCAAAGCACAATGTCAACCTTGAAGATTTTATAGATGAAAACTGAGCATGTAATTATAAATGTCAATGTGACAAATATTCCAATCACGTGCTTCTGGAAATCAGGGACTAGAGCAGAAAAGAGGAGAGAAATATGAGAATCAAAAAGAATTAAAATTTTGAGTGTAGAAAACTGAACATTTTCATTGCAGAAAAAGCATATTTGGGGTCAGCTTTGCATTCATAGTATTGATTCATTCATTATGATCACTAATAACTATGCTAATGTACGAAGCACTCTGGCATGGATACTATAGAAAACTAAGGTGCGTTCTATGACATTTCCACCTAACAACATCATGTACAATAACAGAGAAAATACTGAGGACCATAGATCAGAACCCTCCATGCTGTAATAGAAGTCAAAATCACTCAAAAGCTACAAAGCTTCCCAAGATAGGAAAGTGAGTTAAGAAAACCCAAAGCAGGGAAGGAAGAAAGAAGCGGGGCTTTAGGACATCTTCACATTTTCCCATCTTTCTAGTCATTCATCTAGTGATCACAGAAGCAGAGGGAGACAGGAGAGGAGGAGGCTGCAGAGGATTCGAAAAGAGGGAGAAGAAGGGAAGTGCCTTCTAAATGTCAGGATGCATGCAGGAATCCAGAAAGGAGAATCCAAACGCCTTATCATTTTACTTTTCCCATTTAGAGTTCCAATCCATCTGGAATTGATTTTGGTACAAAGCAGAAACAAGATACACCATTTTCCAAACTAAAGCACAATTAGCCCAATGGCTAGGTCACATTTACAGTCTTCATTACTAAACAGCTTCATACAAGATCATGGTACCTGTAGTACAAATCCTACAGATTTGTTGTTTTTATGCAAGACCACCTCGACTAGTCTTGGTCATCTACATTTTCATTTGACTTTTACATGGGTGCCCACAACCACACGGCCAGACAAACACATACCCAACACTTACACAAATACTGCTGAGATTTTGGTTGGAACTCTTTAGAATCTATAAATTCATTTTGGGGGTAATTGCATCATTACAACAATGAGTCTTTCAAAATAGGAACATTGTATATTCCTCTATTTAAACCTTCTCTGTTGTACCTCAGTAATTTTTAGACTGTATTATGGAGGATTTAAACAGCTTTTGCTACATTTCTTCTAAAATATTTGATGATTTTTGTTGCTACTGTGTTATTTTAAAATTAATTTCTATTTGAATATGATTGGTATTGAGACATACATAGAAATTATACTATAGGAAGATCCTAGTGATCTTGCTAAATTCATTTCCCAACTGTAATAGTACATCTCAAGTTTCTTTTAGATATTCTTCCAGGTTCATATCATATTTTTAGTTCAGCCACAGATTATTTTTAAACGTATCACGATCATTTTCAACACTGTAATTCTATCAATTCATGAAAACCACAGACTTCTGACATCCTCTTTGTAAAGGATATATATAGGTTTCCCCTACGCACTCATTTACTTAAAAATATTCACTAGGCACCTACAACATAGCAGGCTTAAGTTGCTGCTGGCTCTGGGAATAGAATAATTAGTAAGATAAATGATCATCAAAGAACTGAGAGCAAAGAAAACTAAATATAATAGATACTATAATGGGTATAGTACGGTGCTACCACTGTGCATAAGAAGGCCCTGGACTTATCTGTCTGGGCAGAGAGCTGCATTCAAGGCGGGCAGCTGAACAGGTCGCTCTGCTGAGAAGCAAAAGAGGATCGGGAGCTGCCTACGTGTACAGGAAGTGAAGAGTGTCATGGAATCTCACAGTAATACTTCTGCTCACAAACAATTCGGGCCACGAACAGAAGCGTTCAGCGATATTTTGCTCCCATTCGCAAAGTCCGCATCAGATGACAGACACGAACGTGGCCGTCCTTCCCAGAATAATGGAACAAACTAAGTTCGTGAACCAAGACACCACTGTATTACATAAAACAACAACAAAAAATCAACTTCGGGTAAATAGTTGGTGTTTACCTGGGTGTATAAACTTGACATATGCTGCCTCATTACTGTGGCTACTCCTGGCCACACAGGTAAATGGATGCAGATAAAACTGACTTTTGACTTCTGAAATGTTCAGCAACGCAATGAGTGTATCTTTATTTTTGGCCGAAGGATTTTCCAAACTGTTCAATAGAGAGAGAGAGAAAAATTAAGTAATTATATCAACTATGAATAAGACAGGCATACCTGGTTTGTTTCTTTATTTGTGATGTAAGCTGCAGTTGAAATAATCGCCTGCCAGTGAGAGGCCTAACAGACTGCTGGCAACAGTCGGGGATTGCAGAGCCCCAAGATCACTGTCAGTGAGAGACTCAGCAGGAAAGAAATCAAGTTGAAATTACCGACTGCCAAGAGGAAAAATGTCGACATGAGCATTCTGGTCGGCACGGGCCACAGAGAACTGCTTGTTAAATAAGAGCAGACTGGGGTAGGTGACAAAAGGCATCGGTGCCGTGGTGAGAAGCAGGGAATAGGAAGTGTCACCTACAGATGGATAATACAAAGTTACCACTTGACCCCAATTAATGAGTCTGTTCTAAGCTACTTAAAAAACATGAAGAGTAATTCAAGATAATTGCTTCCTTGGGATGCTGCAACATGCAAAATCGAACGTGAGAGAAAGTCTTCCAAGAGGTATGGAATTTGCACCACAGTAACATATTTTTTACCTTAAATGTACAAGTTCTTACTAATCCTGTGTAGCTCACTTAACAAATAAAAGAGAGCAGCTAAGGGTTAGGAATAATTAACTGCCATCTACCATTACGGTGAAATGACCAAGTTACATAAAACCCTGACCAAGATTTTAATACTGAAACTGACTGGCACACTTACTAGTCAAAGTCTTCTACCAGCGTTGGGTCATCAGAATCGATGAATGACCCATTCCACTTCCAGTAGACAGAGTCACTGTAACGGCCTGTGACATTGCAGATCAACTGTATCTTGGATCCTGCAAAGCAATGTATCTTTAATCAAAAGATTAATTGATTTTTATGCTGACCTCTCTATAGGACGACATGGCTAGTGAACAAAAGTTCTAATTGTGAAAAGGTACAAGGAAAGGAGCAAGAGGCCCTTGAATTCACCATCCAGAGCTAACCATTATTAGGATTTCCCCATCTCATTCCTTATCTTCCCAGTGCACATGAGCAATTTTGTGCAGGGGATCTTATTGTCTACTCTTTAGGAACTGCTATGGATTGGGAATTTCTACCTCCATGAGTGGTCGTCCAAAACTGGCTGTTTGGGGGCTATGTAGTGTTTCATGATGTAGATCTACTCTAATGATTCTTCTACCTGAGTACCATTGTTTTTGATTTTTCAAATTTATTAACATTTGAATAAGTTAAAATAATTAAACATCATTATGATGAATGTTCCGCAGAATATCATTGCTATTCATCAGGTGTGTTTGTATGTAACCTGAAGCGTTACCATGAATAAAAGCCTGAATCGAAGGAGAAATGGTCTTTGAAAGCCAAACCTCTAAAAAAATTTTTTTTTAATTTAAAAAAAAAAGAAAAGAAAGACAAACCTCCGTCAAAGGAGGCTGCGCAGTCTGCTTACCCCACAGCACTGTGGATGCGCACTATCTCCCCAAACCTCCAGATAACCAGAGGTTCTGGTTAGTCACCGCTAACGGAGAGAAGAAAAAAGTCTACTTAAATTTTTACCTGTATTTCTTTTTTTAAAATCGAACTCCCAACATTTAGCAGAGTACTAGGCAAGTGCTCTACCACTGAGCTGCACTCCCAGCCACAGCGTACCTGAACTCACAGTGAAAAGACTTACTTTTCAGAAGCTTAGTGTTTGCTGCTCTTGCCTTTAAGATTGTTCCTTCTGTTTTTTCACTCTTTATTCATCAAGGGTATTAACTATTACGTTCAAAAAATGTTCCCAAAACGGTTCCAAGATAGCTGCTTTTGATTTACTTGTATTTACAAAATTATTCGATGCAGCTCTTTCTTCTTTTATCATTTGGTTAAATTTTATGTATTTCTTCCTTGTTTTATCTGTTTCCACTATATTTTTTTCTAAAAACCTTCTCTTGGGAAAATGTTCATGAACATTTTAGGTATCTAGTGTTTTCACTGTTTTATTGTTTTGATTGTTTTCATTCTTTATCTTGAATACGACTGTAATAAGAGGGAAAGCATTAACTTAATGTTTTTATCCAAATGGTTGATCATTTCAGAACCACTGATTGACCATTTTTCTCCTCCTTAGTTTCTAATGCTGCTTTTATTTTGAAGTAAATTCTCTTTTATTTTGAACTTTGTCTACTGATCTGAGTGTGTGTGCTTAGGCCAAGAACACCATACTCTTAATTCCTGAAGTTTTAGAGATAATACTTGTACCATTTTGAGCTCTTCTTACCAATATTATTTTAATGCATATCATCATTTAATTCTCCCAAGTGAAGTTTAGATCACTTGCCAATTTGTAAGTCAATTCACGTTTTTATTAGAATCCTGCTGAATCTGTGAATGAATTTCATTCACGATTTCTAGGCATGGCCACATTTTTGCCATGAGAGGCAAAACATCTAAAACTTAAAAAGTGTGTCACTGTAGATCTGTATATAAACATATTCAGTAAACGGCTCACATTCTGTGCAGTAAAGGTGCAACTTGTCTTACTACTGAGTTCGGAACAATGATTGCAGGACCTCGCAGGATGGAGCTCACTTACCCAAGTTCACTTCCATGGTCTCGTTCTTTGGGGTCACAATCACAGGGCTTTCGGGCTTGTTATCTTCTGAAAGAAAAAAGGTCCTTAGCAAAATACAGTCAACACTGCTCAAGCGCGTGGCAAATCTGCGGCAGAGGAAGGAGGCAGAGGAAGAAGGCAGCCGGCAGAGGCGGCCGCGGACAGAGCGCACCAGGGGCAAAGCTGGACCCTCCGAGCCTGCAGGGTGTGCTGCAACAACACGCGTGCGCGCATGTACCGGCGTGCGTGTGCACACACACACACACCCTCCAGGGCCCGTGGCCATCAGCCACGGTAGAATCTGTCAGGGCCGGACCTGCCTGGATTTAATAACGCTGGATCTCTGACCCAGCGGTGAAACACATACGGTCACTGACATCGTTCGCTGAAACAGGCAGACGACGATCAAGAGCCCCAGAAAGTTATCCGAGTGCTTTTTACAGGAAGATCAGCTTTGAGGGTTGATCTGTGACTAAGAGGAAACTATCAGAAGAAACAAAACATCCCCTTACCCTTGACTATATTTGTTTCTAAAAAGTGAGATCAGAAAAGGAGATAGAGTAGTCAAGTCACAATTGGTCTACTTAAAATCTGCCAGTGCCGGTTCTCCCTGAGTCCCACCTCTGGGTCTGGAGAGAGATCAGCCAGAGCCACATGGTGCCCGGGTGGCTGCTGCAGCCCCTAGAGCGCAGCCGTCATCCAAAGGCACCCGACAGTTAGGACTCGCCGGTGCGTGTGAGAGCGAGGCAGGGCATCAGTGTTTAGTCAACAAAGTTAATCAATGAAAAATAAATTATCACAGCGCTGGGAAGATGTAGCTTCACAGTGGCCGTATTCTGGATGTGCCTGGAGTCATTTGATTTAAATGTGTTCTCCCAACATAATACTAATAGACACCCTTTCACTTGCAAGAAAAGTCCAAGTTAGAGGAACTCTTCTTATGCTCCTTAAAGCTGACATTTACAGAAAGGTGGACTATTCTGCCCTGCCCAGGCACTTTGGAGAAGTGTGTTTGCTCCATTCTGCTGTAAATACTGTGGGTTTTAATATGAAACAGCGTTAATGCCAAATCGAAAGCCTTGGGAGAGCTAAGGACCCTCCTCGTGGTCATGGTAATGACCATGCGGTTCGCCCCAAGCACTGCTCCGAGCAGGCGCAGGACCAGAAGCTGAGCACTCTCTGAACCCTGATCCTCCCCGTAACTTTGGGAGGTCTTAGTACCTTCTCAGACAGGAGGAACAGCTGTCTAGTAGCTGAGCAACTGAGCCGACAGGGCGCAGACAGGAGGTAGCGTGTAGGGCGCAAGTCATCCCGAGCCCTTCGCACCTGCCCTGTTCTGGGGGAGTCTCGCTGAGGGACCTGCCGTCCCGGCTCTCGCAACACTCCCGTGCCACAGCCAGGGGAGCCCGGCGCTCTCGGAAGTAGCATCTTTAGCCAGGTGAAAGAACAAGCCTCCGGATCAGTTCAAAGGCACAGCTCAGGGAGTCTCTAATTAGCACTGCGCGGGAAGCCAGAATGAAAACTATTCAGGTTCTGCGCAGTAACAAGAAGCTGAACTAAGGCCGGGGCGGTTCTGGAGCAGCTGAGCTTCTCCGGGCTTGGCGTCTCCGTGGACAGTGAACATCGCTGTGGAGTCGCCGTCTCGGCCGCGGCGGGGCCAGGACTCACCGAGAGGAAGGAACTGTATGGTCCGCGTGATGCGATAGGGCTGCCCCAGGTAGGGGAACCACGCGTGGCAGGTGTAGTTCCCCCGGTGCTCCTGGGCCACGTTCCTCATGAGCAGTGTGTTCTGGACTCCGACGAAGTTCGTGCCGTCCACAAGCAGAGGTCTGCAGTCCTAGACAGTGCGCAGAGGAGAAGCCCGGCAGGCCGGTGAGTGACCTCCTCACTCTGCCCGCGAGAGAAGCCCTGCACATTAGCACGTCTGCATTTTAAAAGCGACTAAAAGGGTTCCTTGAATAAAACAAGTGTTACGATAGGGAGGCGAGGGGCAAAAGTTAATCACGTTTCTGTGATACTGAATTTTTATTCCCAGAGCCCCATGCTAGGAAGGCAGTGAGGACAATTTATTCTGCAAGAAGAGCGCACTCGAAGGAAAAAATGTTTTACCCTGTAGCTTCCTATCGGTGCTGCCTTTCTGTCTTCCCTGTTATTATTTATTTTCTATTTCTTGACCTCTGAGAGATGATTCCCCATGGAAGTTGCAATGTAGAAAACTACTCTATTTGCTTGGAATATTATACCGTATTTAAAACAAAATTACCTTATACCACTCTACTTTGGGGAACTGATTATTTTCATCTTTAAAAAAATCCAAATGAGGGCATACGAGTCTTCCATCTCCTGAAATGAGTAGTCTCTGTGTAAATATAACTTGTGTATTATAACACAAGTTAGGCTCATTCTCCATAAAATGTGCAGTTATTTTAATTTTGAGGCAGAAAGTTGAATTTCTAAAACAAAGTAAAATAGGGAAATTAAACATTATTAAAAGGTTTTTCTGTCCTTCACTACTGCAGGCACTTAGAACACGTATGTGTAACGTATGAATTCCCTTCTTACCTTACAGCACAATAGTAATGTCCAGAGTCCTCAACTTTGGCAGGAACAAACCAAAGCTTTCCTTTCTGCTGATTAACCCTGCAGTCGCGGTCCATACATACAGGCGTTCTGCCGTCCCATTTATACCAAATCACAGGACCTATGTTTTCATCTGAGTTAAGAGTACAGGAACCAACAGCAATTTCATTTGCAGATGAAGTCAAAATTACTTGTTCTTCACGCTCAGCACATTTATCTTTAAAAGGCAGAAAGGGGAAGCAATTTCTGTAAAACTTTTTCAGTGCTCCTTAATGTCATAGCTACATATTAATACATTATTACATACATCAGTTCACACTTACAGATGTGCAATAAAGACCAACCATCTTGGGAGACGGAAATTTTCATTCAATTCCAGCTGTGTCACCTGTGAGCTGTACCCTTGAGCAAATCACTTAACCTCTTTCCCTCTTTTTCTCCCTCTTTGTTCGCATAAACAAAAGATTACTATAGGAGGAGAGCCCCCCACTTCAGTGTAAGGAGGGCACTGAGGACCAGATTTACGCTCCCACCTGAGCAACTAAAACATGGACAAAGCTTATGAAACCACACTGTCAAAGACCCTCACCAAGAGGGAACGAAGGACAGGAAGCTCAGAAAGATGGGAGAAGAGCCCGCAATAGTCCAAATTTACTGCCCCGGTTGCTGCCCAGCTCCAGCACTGCCGAGAGGTAACAGTGCAGAGTCAGCGCTCCACCTCCTCAAGCCGAGCTGGAAATCTGGAGGCCAGCAGGGCAGGGCCCACACGGGCTCGCGGCTCTGCAGAGTGCCTTGCGCTCTCAGCCGAGTGCCAACCAATGGAAGAGTGAAGGAAAACCACCCAAGGCTCGAGCGAGAACCGCACAAGGGTGGGCAGGAATGATGCCCAGCACGCACAGAATGCCCAGAGCAGCTGCCGCGCCCAGCAGCCCGACAGGGAATCCTCCTGGACCGCGGGGCGGCAGGAAGAGGACCCAGAGCAGTCCCACTGGAGCCGGCCAGCCACAACCTCAAAACATGAGCCGAAACTAAACCTCCCTGCTTCAAGTCGCCGGCGGTGGACACTCTCTGTCCTAGTGATGAGAAAGTGACCAAGACACCCAGTACCACAAAAAAAGAAAAGAAAGAAAAAAAGATTGACTTTTTTTCAAAATAAAGGGCTTGTAACAATCAAAAGAATATTTATTTTTTTAAGAAATTCTGCTGAATCGAAGTAGAACAGCAGAGTAGATTTTTTTAAATTCAACTATTCCTGTGCCGCATATCCAGTCATGAAATCCAGGAGCTCGGCACACACCGTGCTACTAAAACCAGCAGCCTCGCAAGAACAGACGAGCACTGCAGCTTCTCAACACAGACACTCTCCAGCCTGACTGGGGCACAGCTCCCAGCAGTGACAGTCACAGAATTGTGTTAGTGGCCGGAGCAGAGTCACACGGGGAAAGCCCCTAACCGCAGGGACACGGCTATGACCTGCAGGGGACTTGAGAGCCCCTGCACATTCCTGGGGCCTAACAGGGCGCACATGCATGCGGAGCTGTTCCTGTGCCCAGAGAACACAGAGGAGCCACCAGTTCTCGCATCTAAATGACCCTGAGGTCCCACGCAGGCAGGAAGTAAACTCTGAGGCAGACTGGTCCACAGCCTAAGTGTGGAAAGGACACCCCAGACACGCACAGCCCCTCAGCGAGGGACAGAAAACCAAAGCATTTAAGGGACTCTCTGGACAATAATGAGCTGACCATTAAATTAACCAGCAGTGACTTCGGGAGCTACATATTAAAGGAAACAGGGGCTGCACAAGATTAGCCCAGGAAAGCCACGGCATCAATGAACAGCCGCAGCAGGAACACAGCAATTTAAAAATCGACCATAACCACAAATCTCGGGCAAGTATAGAAGGAAATGTGATTCCTGGAATCGAACTTTATTCCACCTCAAACATCCAATTTTCAACAAAATATTTAAAAACTTAAAAAGAATAGGAAAGTATGGCCCATACATAGAGGGGAAAAGCTGCCAACAGAAATTATTCTGGAGGAGTCCAAGTGTTATAAGATAAAGATTTTAAAGTGACAATTAAAAATATGTCCACACTACTAAAAGCAAAAAACTATGCCTAAAGAATTAATGACTCACCAAGTGGAGTGTCTCTAAAAGAGACAGAAATCACCCAAGAGAACCAAGTAGAAACTATGGAGTGCAAAAGTCCAATTTAGTGAAAATTTCACTAAAGCAGCTCTATAGCAGATGTGAGCTGGAGAAGAAAGAAATTTCCGATGGGCTTGAGACAGGCGACCTGGTTCTCAGAAGACTCACTGATCTTGACACAAGAACACAAAGCAGAGGAGGCTTGGAGACCTGCGGGCTACATGGCCCCTGCCAACGGATACAGAATGGGAGTCCCAGGAGGGGGAAGGGGAGTCAGTAAAAACGTCTGAAGAAATCGTGTCCAGATAGTTCCCTAATTTGACATAAAACATTAATCTACGCATCCAAGAAGCTCAAAGATCTGCAAGTCAGATAAACTAAAAGAAATATACCTGCAGCTACATCATAGGGAAATAGTAGAAAGATAGACTCTTACAAGGAGCAAGAGACAAATGTCTTATGACATACAGCGCGGCTTCAAGAAGAGCAAGCCCTGCTCCGAACCCACAGAGGCCAGAGGCAGAGGGAGGCACACGACCGTGCTGAATGTCTACAGCCAACCAAGAACTCTGTAGCCGGAGAAACTATTCAAAAATGAAGACGATATAAAGACACAGATAAACCAAAACTAAGACAATTCTTCCTAAACAGAACTGCCCTATCCAAAAAAAAAGAAGACTGAAGAGTCTTTTAAACTGAAATAAAAGAATCTAAACCAGGCATGGTGGCACATCCCTGCAATCTCAGCACTTGGGAGGCTGAGGCAGGAGGATTGTTGTAAGTCTGAGACCAACCTGGGATACACAGTAAATTCCAGACCAGCCTGAACTAGTGAGACCCTGTCTCACAAACACAAAAGAGGTGTTGAGGGGGTGCCTAGACAATAACTCAAATCCACATAAAGAAATAAAGAATACCAGTAAACATAAATAAACAAAACTATGTAAGTAAATATATTCTAAAATACATAGGTGGTTTTTGCTTGTATCCTCTTTTTCAGATAGTTTTTAAAACTGCATAAAAATACCTGCAAGTCAATAAACAGGAATCATAGGCCTAAATGTAAAAATATCAAAACTCTACAAGGAAACAAGAAAATTTTTGTGACCTAGGATCAGACAAAGAAATTTTAGATACAATACGAAAAACACAATCCATACAGGAAATGAAAGAATAAGTTAGACTTCATCACAATTAAGAAGTCTATTTTTTAGAAGATGCCATAAGAAAATGAAAAGACAAACTTCAGAACAAAATAAAATACTTTAAAAGCATGTGCCGAGAAAGGCCTTGTATTCAGAATATATAAGGATTCCCAAACAGTCAGTAATATGCCAGACATGGTGGCATACGCTGGTAATCCAAGCACTCTGGAAGGCTGAGGCAGAGGGATTGCAAATTCAAACCCAGCCTGGGCAACTTAGTGAGTTGGCAACACCCTGTCTTGAAACAAAAAATAAAAGGTGGTGGAGATGTAGCTCAGTGAGAAGGTCCTGGGCTCAATACTTGGTACCATTAAAAACAGAGGAAAACCAAACATAAAATTCAAAAAAAACAAGTAACAATTAAAAAATGGGCAAAGATTTAGAAATTTCACCAAGGAAGACATATGGATGGAAAATAACCACATGAAAAAAAGCTCAATATCATCAGCAAAATTGAAATTAAAACCATAATCACATACACAGCACACCTATTAGAAGGATTAAAATGGACAAAGATTGATTCTACCAACTGTTGGGAGGGGTGTGGAAGAACTGGACCTCTCCATTTCTGGTGAAGATATCAAACAATACGACTTTAAGTGCCTCTGCTATTTTCTCAAAAAGTTATTATGCATCCCCCAAATGACCAAGTAGTTCTATTCCCGGGAATCTGTCCACAGGAAGCAAAGCATGCGTCCATTCAGAGACTTGTACACCAACATTCATAACATCTTTGATTGCCACAAACTGGAAATAGTCAAAATGTCCATGAACGTATCAATATATATCCATACAACAGACTATCACTAAGTAATAAAATAATCAACTATGAATATATAGAAAGAAACTAGATCCATCTCCCTCCAAAAGAATACGCACTGCACTGTATAATCCCATTTATTTAAGATTCTAGAGAACACAAACCAATCTACAGGGCCGGAAAGCAGATGAGTGGTTTCTGGGGGCCAGGGCTGGGGAAGAATGGGAAGAGGGGATGTTAAAGGGATCAGAGGAAGCTAGAGAGTGACGGGCGGGCGTGTTTGCTTCCCTGACTGGTTGTAGCTGCAGGATGTCTGTGCCATCAACACTTCAATTGTGCACTTTAAACACACATAGTTACCATATGTCAGTTACACCTCAATAAAGCTGTTAAAAAGTAGGACTGCGATCAAAGTGGCTGGGAACTTAGCACGGTCCCACATAGACATGGGCCTCCAAACACTTAGCTGCCAGAAGTAGGCACTGCGACATCAGTGGTAAGAACAGTAAACTCCAGGCAAGTCCTCAGTTAGACCGACTCTTCGTGCGACCGAAAAGCGTTCCGACCAAGGTCACCTCTGACTGCTGATGTGCTCAGTCATGTAAACAGCTCTCACACATCGTCTTACCTGGTGCGTTTGCATCTGCCAGGCACCTAGGAGCACTGTGGCACCCCTGAAACCCTTCTTGGCCTGGCTTTCAGGACATTTTTCAGGGTCTCCTCTTACAGCCCCTCCTGCGCTCTGACCAGTGGACGCTGCACCGTCTGCCCTTGCAGGGCTCAGGGCTCAGTCTGTGAAGTTGCCATCTTTCCTAACCATACTCAGTGGCCGCAGTCTGTCTCGTGGCTCTCCTGCCAGCTGCTTGCTGATGCCACGGACTGTGTGCAGGGCCACCGTCCAGAGGTCCGAGGGGCAGCTGAATGCGACCTGTCCACAGTGAATGTCTGCCCTTCCCACACCCTGTTAGGGGCAATGTCACCTTGTGCCTGCGAAGGCCGAAGCCCTGGGACTCATCCGTGTCACACCCGACTCTTCCCTTCTCCTCACCCCTCACATCCAGCCCATCTACAAACCCCCCAGGGGTCCATCCCCAAGGTCCGTCCCAAACCTGACCCCTTCTCCCTTCTCCTTCCTTGCCACCTACAGACAAGCAGTCAGCACTTCCTGCCCAGGACCCATCACTGTTACAACTCGCGTGAGTTTTCTCACCAGCTTCTCAACAGGCACCTCCATGTCTGCCCTCCCTTCCTAGAACCTGTTCTCAAAGCAGGAACCCAAAGCAGCCTGTGTGTGGAAGGAGACGTCAGATCCCTGGCAGCTGTCTCATCTGAGTCGGGCTGGAAGCCAAGACCCTTGGAAAGATCCACACGGTCTACACAAGCCCTCCACCTCCAGCAGCCATGCTGGGCGTTTAGTTCCCAGAACAGGCGAGGTGTGCTCAGCCTCGGGGCCTTTGCGCTTGCCACCCATGATACTTCTACTCTCCCACCTGGGACCCAGTTCACTCTCCCCTTCTCCTCCTTCTGGTTCAGTTCAAAAGTCAACTTTTCACCGAGGCCACACTATCAAAAATTTTACCTTCTGTGCACTCGAATCCCCTAACTGTATACCCTGCTTCTGGCAGGCCGCCTTCCTCCTGACGCTCACCACCACAGGACAGAGCAGCTACTCACTTATCTGCAGCACTGTCTCTCTCGTGCAGGAATGTGAACACCTGCGGGGAAAAATCTCTGCCTGGATTACTGACTGCTGCGCCCGACACCCTGTACCTGACCGGAGGCACATGCCCCTGAATCTGTAGTAAGGGATGGAGGAGGAGAAGAGAAATGAACGCAGAGGGAAACAAAAACTAAGTCCTGAAGGTTTTGAGTTGTGGGTTCCCAGACTGCAAAGCATGCTTTTCAATGACAACAAAGTGGGGAGAGTCTGGATTAGAGCTCAGAGACCCAGATCTGAGCCCTTGCTCCAAAACCAGTACATGTCCCTGGGTTCTGGACCTCTCTGGGCTCAGTTTCCCAATCTGTGCGATGGGATGAGAGGGGAAGACGCACTTCCAGCTATACAGGTCTATGACCAGGAGGTTCTGCGTCCTGGGAGTCAAGAGAGACTGGTGAAAACCAGCCCTGCCCAGGAAGGTATTTTCTGCATTCTGACCACAGCTTTTCTCGGCAGATGAGCCACTTAACTTACCAGCCTCCAAAGACACCAGCAGCGCCATGAAATAGACAGCTCTGAGTGACACTTGCATATTTTCCTAGAGAAAGGGGGGAATGGAAGAAAGACAAAACGTTACTATTCCAGCCGGTCCTTAGAGCTAAACACACGCACACTGACTGCCCCAGCCTCACCCCCACGTCACACCAACGGGCCGCTCTTCCCACATCGTTACTAAAATCACATGGAGCCTCGTTAGAAAATGGGGTGCAGGGAAAGAGGATGATTTTTAACAGAACTGAGGACAGCCCAGCAACTTAACAATTCCAACTTTATTAGTTTGCATCATCTGCCCCAATACACATTTTTAGACTCATAGCCTACTTAAATTCCCCCAAAATGTAGTCCACAACCAGTGCGGACTGTGGTAGACACACTTTTCTGGGGCTTTATATACTTTTCCCAACTTCTAGAATGACCATGTGTGAATCTTTTCACAAAGTAGACAACAACTAGCTCCCTACCCACATGGGCTCCATATCTGCAGATTTGACCCAACTACAGATCTAAAATATTTGAGAAAAAATTGCTTCTGTTGTGAGCACATAAAAAAACTCTTTGTGATCATTATTCCCTAAACAATACCGTAAAATACCATTATTTATATGGCATTTACATTATATTAAGTGTTACAAGGAACATAGAGATGATTTAAAGTATATGAGAAGACGTGTATAAGTTGTGTGGAAACACTACACAATTTTTACAAGGGAACTGAGCTCTGTGCACTGTGGCAAGTGTGGGGGTCCTGGGACTGAACCCCAGTAGGTACCAAGGGACAGCAGTAGTCACTAACCTAAACCAGCTCGCCCCTGCCTTTGCGGCCTGGTCTCCCATCGGGAACGCCCCCCCGCTAGTCAGGACCCCTTGCAAACATCTTCCCATACTTCTAGGGTCAGATCCAAGGTCATGCCTTCATTTTATCATACTCTTGTGTGTATCTCTACTGAACTGTTTGCACAATATAATATAGTTACATAGAAAAGCCCCCGAAAGGACCAGAAGAAATTTTAACAATATAATAAAATGGAGTTGGACCTTGTGGCTAGAGGGGTTCACCCTTCCCTGGGGCTTTTTACACTTTCCCAACCGTCTAGAACAAGTAGGTAGGGATCTTTTCACAAAGGAAAACTCCACCTCCCCTCTGAGTGCTTTCAAAGGCCAAGGCGGCAGGGCAGCGCTGACCACGGGTCCCCCTCAGCCAGGGGCTGCCCCTTCAACTGATCCCCCAGAAAGCAGCCCCTTTGTCAGCCAGGCTCTACCACACTCACAGCAGGGGACATGATGGGGTTGGCGTCCTACCTACCACAGCAGGTCAGGAGTGCCCCGCTGCTTCATCTACAAGATGTAGTTCTTAAAATAGCAACAGCTCAATGTTGCTCACGTTGCTAAACCTCTCAGGCCCAGATGAAGTCAGAGTTCATTTAGCCCTCTTTTCCCTCTGAGGGTTCCTGTTTCATGCTCCTGAGCAGGATCTGACCAAAACACACGGAAAGTTCCAGCCTCAAATCTTCGCCTCCCTTTCACGCAAATCCACCCAAGGTCCACGAGTACCTCCAGCTCCACAGGACCCAAAACCTGAGCCATTCTTGCCCTGCCAAAGGGACGTTCCCTGGTGCTACCAGCTGGGTGACAAGCACAGCTCCATGCCCACCGGACAGGCACCAAAGGGTCCCGAGGCTGCTCCCGCCCTTAACTTGTCCCCAAGCCCTAACCCAGCTGTGTCCTGGGATCACCCAGTGCCCTCACGCCCACGTGGGTGCTTCTGTGCCCCGAAAACCTCCAGCTCCTGCCTGGTTTCCTTATGACCTCAGGCTCCTGATCCTCTGTGTGCTCCAATTTCCATCTCCTCATCAGTCCAGGAAGGCAGCAAGCCGTGTCACCGAGTGATCAGAGGGAAACAGCTTCCTCCACCGTGTGCCTGAAGGCACCAGCTCCCTGGCAAAGCCCACAGGGGTCTGGGGGCCCTGGGCCGGGCTCCGCCTCCCTCCACCTCGCGGCACTCTCCATTCTCCGGCCTCTCAGCCTCTGCCACCCCTCGCTCCTCCTCTGCCCTGTGCCTGTCCTTGACCTCCACAGGCACCCCTGCCCTCCCTGCTCTCAGCCCCAGCAATCCGTGCTCCATCTGCCTCCTGCACTCAGAGCAGAGTGCGAGAGCTCAGGCCTGAGTGTGTGGACCAAGCTGCTCTCTCTGTCCCCACAGCGCCCAGCTCCACATTTAATGCCCAGAAGCCCTTAATAAAGTCTCACGGGATGAATCAGCTAAGGCTCCACTCAACCCTGGAACAATGTACCTGGTAGACTGGAACTCCACGTTTGGACCAGAACACTGTACTCAAAAACTCATCTGCCTTTTGATTTTTATGGGGATTAAATTGACCTGTACGCTTGTCTGTGCCCAAGGAAGTAACCATGCAGGCACACCAAGTGTTATAACTAAGATGACCTCAGACTATAGACATGTGATCATTTCAATATTAGCTGGAAAACATTCTATTTAAGATATTGTATTAAAAAGCATGGAAAAATTCCCAGAGAGTAAACCTAGGGCCTTCATACTGAGCTGTATCTCCAGTCCTTTTGATTGATTTTTTATTTTGAGACAGGGCCTTGCTAAGTCACTAGTTTCCAAGGCTGGACTCAAACTTTTGATCCTCCTGCCTCAGCCTCCCAAAAGATATTTAAAGCAGTGGTGATACCCCCATTCACATTCTCGTCACTGTATCCCCAGTGTCAGGGCGACAATCCCCAAGCCCATCTCCAGCCTGGATCCTGCCTCAGAG
This sequence comes from Hystrix cristata, assembly GCA_004026905.1. Taxonomy (NCBI): domain Eukaryota; kingdom Metazoa; phylum Chordata; class Mammalia; order Rodentia; family Hystricidae; genus Hystrix; species Hystrix cristata. Next base: position 11,822 of record PVJO010017388.1, on the reverse strand, counting down.
GCTTAAAAGTGATTCCTTTCAATGCCTTGCAACCCAATTGGTTTGTATTAATATATCATTAACACATTTACTAAACCATATTCAGACTGTGGAATAAGATAGAAGGTGTTAAAGCCATGTAGCCTGGCTTATTTCTACTTCCTATCTTCATGCCAGGGAAGAAGAGAAGAAAGAGTTAAAATACTTCCCAATTACAGGTCTCCAGCCACCCGCCCACTCTTGCTAGTCAGTCAACAGCAAAAGGAGGTGGCTGTGAAATCACCCGACAGGCGGCTGTCAGCACACCCAGTGCAAGACCAGACTTGCTTGTAGGCAGGACTCAGAAAAGGAAACGGTGGAAGGGCGCCTATCGAGAGCGCACCTCAGGGCCCGACCCAGAATACAGGCAGGCGAATGTCTCCTCACCCATCAGAGCTGAGGCCGGGCACCCAGCACGGGGAGGTGGGATCTCGGACACCACTCGGCCTGCCCCTGAAGGTCCCCTCAGATCACTGCCTGCACGGACAGTAGAAAACAGGGGCCAGGCTTTCTTCCACCCCAAAACTGCCTGGAAAGAACTGCCCCTTCTCCTAGCAGCAGCCTTTCTGGCTGCTTTTTCTTTTGCCGGGTTTTTGGGTTTTGTTTTTATTAGTACATATGTGCAGCCCATAATGGTCACACTCAACACGCAGAGTTGGCACACAGACGTAACACACTCAGTTCCTTTCACGTCCCCCTGCTTTTCCCTCTCCCCATCTTTTGGTCCCCTTCCCTTTGAGGAAGCTCTACCTCCCTAGTTCCTATTATCTATCTTTCATTTTGCTGTTTATTTATACTTTGGGTTTCTCATAGAAGAGAAACTGTGGACTATTTAAGCATGTGTGTCTGATGTACTTCATTTAACATTATGGTCTCGAGGTGCATCTATTTTCCTACAAATGACTCAAATTTCCCCTTCTCTGTGGTGGAGTGGGACTCCATAGTGTGTACTACCATTTTATTCATCCATTCGTCCCTTCACGGCCACCTAGTCAGCTTCCAAGATTCAGATACTGTGAACTGAAGCAGCAACCTTTCTGGATCAATATCTGTGCCCAAGACACCTGGGCAGCTGAGGATGGGCGCAGAGGTCACAGCCCTCAGGGAGGGAGGACAGCAGAGGGGGAGATGAAGAATGGACTCAAGACTGAACCCAGCAGGCTTCCCGTAAAACCCAGCACCAATCCTGCCGTGTCTTTGAATAACACAAGAATCCTGACACGGAGCCACCCACCACCCACCCCCCTCCCCCCACCCCCACCCCCTGCCCCCGAAGCCTTCACAGCACTGGGAGCTGAAACGCCATCCAAACGAGGAAGTCCGCAACACCGATGGGGCGTGGCTAATTAAAAGCTCAGTCTCTGTGCCTCGGTTTCTCAAGTGATAAAATGGGTCTGACCATGGCATTGTCTTTGACAGCCGCTATGTGAGGGCTGAGACCCTGCAGGAGGGCCCTCGGGCCTCTGCTGTTAGTTATCACGGATCCACCCTGCACACCCATCAGATAGAAGCTTCAGCTGTCTGTCCGTGAACAAGGGCATGCTGAGCTTCTCTGATCTCGGAGTGGTGGCCCAGGAGGCAGGTATGGTGACCAGGTCCCAGTGTGAGGGACACAGGGACACAGGAGGACAGCTCAGTGAGGCGGTGCCCAGAGTGCAGCTGGAGAGGTGGGAGATGGCCACAGCACACAGAGCCTGCAGGGCGAGGGGCTGGGCAGTCATTTGCAGGTGGGAGAAAATGACTTTAAGGCTTCCTGTCATGCGATGGGCTATGGCTGCCTTCCTTTTGTAGAGACTACAGCACTTGTGTGGAATATAAACTGGGGACAAGGGCAGGTGGGGAGAGCAGCCTGCCCAGGAGGAGGGGTGGCTCCGTGAAGAGGCCCAGGAGGTGCAGGCCCAGGTATGAGAGCAGGATCAGAGACCCACAGGCCCTGGAAGATGGTCCCTGCAGGACCACCAGGCTGGGTCTCCTGGGACGAGGCCAGCAGAAACCAGGAATCTGGGCCCAGGTGAAGGAGAAGTGGACAGGGCCAGCAAGGCCGGGAATGTGCCGGGATGGGGGAGCATGCTAACTCTGCTCTGGAAACCCCATTTCATAGGCCACAGCGGCATTGCTCCAGGGACCCAGGGGGGCTCCTTCACCAGTCTGACCGATCCTCCTCCATCTGTCCCCTCCTTCCTAGTCTCTAGTGACTGTTGCCCACCCCACCCCCAGCTCTTCTCTAGGATCAGCTCCTGCAGCTCCTGCGGGAGACTAAGATCATGGGGTACTTGTCTCTCTGTGTACCAGGGCTCTTGCACTTAGCATCTTGTGCTTTGGTTCCATCCACTTCACCCCTAAATGACAGGACCCCCTCCCACCAGGCACAAATGCTGGATATCGATTTAAAGATAAGAATAAATCTGATAAAACCACAGAGCTGTCCCCAAAGGAAAAAAATGCCCAAAATACCAAAGCTTCTGTCCCACCGTGGGAGACGCCTCACCTGGAGCTGAGGATGGGGGGTTTCAGCTGTTGCGAACAGGCTGGGGGGCACGGGGCGGGCTCCCAGCCCCACTTCCTGTGCCAAGGGGCCTCGCTCCTCAGGAGGGCGTCACCATCCTCAGAGGCCGTGTCCACCTGGAAAGGAAGAGTGCAGGTTACAAGCTATCTGGGCTTCAACACGTGCACCTCACGCCTGGCCAGACTCAAACTCAAAACTAACTCCGACTATCTCTGCAGCCGTCACTGCTCAGCACACGTGGAAAACAGAGCTCGGGCTTCGCCAGAAGCCAGAGCCAAAGAGGAGGACTCTTTCAGGAGCCGGCGAACTCACTTTCTGAGTCCTAGTTCTTCCTCCCGCCGTGCATATTAACCTGCACCCCGCGCTACATGATTGAGAATAACCTCACCACGGCTCGCCGAGACGGTGCTGCTGCTTTAGCCTACACATCTTATTTACTGGTTTGGGGGCTTTCTTGGAGTGTTGTGGAGTGCAACATTTTTCACATCTGAGTCATTTCCCTGGGCCAATTACATGCTTGAGAGGTGGCTGCAGGAAGCCTCTTGATGCCCATCAGAAGGCTGACTCAGGACAAAGCCTTGCTCAGCCTAAACACCCTAAACCAGCAAACCAGCTTGCTCGTCACTCCGTCCTCGTCCTTGGGAGGCAGAACACAGCACCTTGCTCGGGAGGCTGTCAGGCTCCCTGGCTCAGTGGCACACGCTGCATCACAGCACAGAGTCAGACTCCCAGATCTTCCTGTCCCGGCTAGGACACGCCTTCCTGCTCGCCAGGAGGGAGCTCAGAATGACTGCAGGGAGCGAATCCCAGAGAGGAGAGTCAGCGATAAGGACAGAAGCACGGAGGGAGCAGGCGCAGGAGGTGGCTTTGTTCGGCAGGTCCAGGCACCTCTGGCACAGGCAGCGGCTCCCCAGACCGCAGCTGCTCCACTTTCCCTTTTCCCTTCTGCCCCAGAAACAGGAAGCTGGCAAGTTCAAGTCCAGCCGGGCAACTTAACGATTCAGCGAGGCCTGTCTCAAAATAAAAAATAAAGAGGGCTGGAGCCGGAGCTCAGCACGAAGACCTCAATCCTCGGTCCAAACAAACCAAGACTTCACCATCTCCACTTCCTGTCCACTGCTGAACTGCACTGCCGTCCGCCTCCCACACCCATGCTCCTGTGAAACGTGCAGCTCGGGCCTGCACCCCCCCGATCCGTGAGCGCGGCCACCTGCCCCCACACGGCCTCTGTTCAACAACCCCAGCCCTCACCCAGAGGTGCCTGGGATACTGATCCGCTCTGAGCGGACTCTGAGCAGGTCTCTCCCTGGGCCCCGGCAGGTGCCCTGGGCGCAGCCAGGGAGACGAGGCACACGGGGTCTCCAGGGGCAAGGCACAGGTGCCTGGCTCCCTTCCGCCTCTGCGACCCCAGGCTGTGGGGCACTGGGGGCGCCGTGCTGGGGACCCTTCCCTCCTGGCCAGGGAAGCCCAGGGGACGGGCAGAGCCTCCCCTCTCACCCCCCTGCCAGGGTCTCATCCTACGCATCTCGCCATGCACACTGTGGAAAGGAGGACGAAGGAGGACGGTGGGAGGGTGGGGATTCAACGCCTACCCGAGAATCGAGAGGGAAGAACAGGGCTGCAGGGTGCGGGTCAGAGAGCAGGGATGCAGGAAAGCCCTGCACTCCACGGGACGCTGCCTGGAAAGAGGGACACAGCTAGACTGAGGCAGCGGGCAGCAGAGGACGCAGGGCAGACGGAAGCTCCTTATTCAGCGGCAACTGATGCGGGTCTGGCAGGTTCTTGAAAAACGATTTAGAGTAAAATTCAAATTATACCTTTAGGAAACACCAGCAACAATAAAAGCGCCCGCTTTAGTCCTCTGTGTTATTTTCAGACTGAGGTTTTCATATAAAATAAAACAGTGAAGGAACAGGATGTATGAGCCAAATACATCAATAACATCACTTCCTCCTCCCCCCAGACAGACGGCTGGGGCCTGTCCCCACCCCAGCAGCATGTCCACACTGCAGTGCGCCCCCAATTCACGTGACAACACACAACAAAGCCAGCCATGTGAAAGACGGGACCCACCTGGAAACATACACGTATACATGCAGTGTCACACGGAATACACACAAAGCTACCGCTTAGTAAAGTGAAGATGTGCACTTGAGGGACCAGGCATTGTCCTACCTGCTACAGCCCGCATACAGTGTGCCACCTCAGAAACTCGCGTTGACATCTGTTTGCCACTGTGGCGGTGTTGGGGGACAGTGCCTTTAGGGGTGTTAGAGACGAATGCTGCTCTCATAAGACTGGGTCGGTTCTCGCTAGCATGAGGGAGGTCTTCTCCCTTGTAGAACCGGATTAGTAACCATGACAGTGGGTTTGTCTCCTCTGCACACCCCTGCCTGCCCTCCCACTTATCTGCTGTGTTACGAGGTATCATAAACCCTCACCAGCTGCAGCTACCTGGTCTTCAACTCCCAGTCTTGAGAACTTTGAGCCCAATAACTCTTATTGTTTATAAATGATCTACTCTGGGGTATTCTGTTATAGCAACAGAAAATAGACTAAGACACTACAAGATCAGAATGAGAAACTTAAACAGGAGCTAAGTTACACAACTGAAAATTAAGCACAAGAATTAACAATGAACATATGGAGCCCCACAAAATCCCCTCTTTCCAGATGGGCTGACTTCATCCAACAGCACCTTCCTCGTCCATTGCAGGCTCAAGATACTAGGGACAGAAGGCTCTCATGAGACCTCCAAGGGCCTGGTGCAGGGAGAACGGGCATTTTTCCCAGTCTGTGGCCACATGGCATTTGTTAAACACCTTCTTATTCCTGAGGAACTCCCCACAATCTGGAGGAATTCCTTTCTTATTCCCAAGGAATTCTCCCACATCAGGAATTCTGCCTTTTGGGCCAGAAGCCAGGCATAGGCGGGGTGGCACACATCGGAGACACCCAGGGGACATCAGTCCTGCAGAGGACACATGCTGTGGGGCTCTGGACTGAGAGGCCAGGAGCAGAGGTACCATGTGGAACGCCGGTCCCGACATCCAGTGCTCAGTGCCAAGCCCACACTACACTGTCCTCCCATCTCTAGGACCTGCATGGAGCAGCCCCTCCAGTGGTCCCACTACAGCCAGCTGCTTAACGTCCCGGGCTTTCTCTCTCGCTCTGTGCCAGCTCCCTTGAGCTTGTGAGGGCCCCTGAGCAGACACACAATAGATGTCCCAGTCTGTGCCCCTCTACGTGGCCCAGCCTGGCCACTCCACACATAGCAGGGCGCGGTGGCCATGGAGTGCGTGGGGGCCAGCCGGGAAACAGCCCTGCAGACCCCTGGAACTGGAGCCCAGGCTCTCTGGGGAGGGGCTCCAGGCCTTCCCGGAAGCCGAGTACGGTCAGTGGGGGAGGCACTGGTGGACACGGGTCCCAGGGGGAAAGGCCTCCTGGTCTTACACACTCCTCACCCCGCCAAGGGACGTGGCTGCTTGACTTGTGGTGCACAAACACCCAAAGTACAGGGCGTGGGTCTCAGGGATGTCCCCCCAAAGCCAAACAGCCACAGAAACCCAAGAAGAGGGCGTGGACAGCTGGAGGGGTTTCTCCTCCTTCCGGGGACCTGCAGTGGCCAGGCCCGCATCTGAACTCTACGAGGAACTCTCAACCGAACTTAGTCCATCTGCTACTGTAGCAGGAAACCTAAAACAGGACAACGTATGACAAATGGAAAGTTGCTCGCTCCTGGTTCTTGAGGCTGGAGAGGCGAAGACAGGGCAGCAGCACAAGAGGGCTGGAGCTCATTCGTGTGCCAACCTGCATAATGACCCTGATGCACACCGGAGAGTAGAGCCCCACGGCCTGGTCACCCCCCCATCCGACCCCACCTCCTAACAGAGTGGCCCTGGGAACTGAGTCCCCAGCACATGCTTCCGTATTTCCTCCTCCTACTGAGGTACGCCAGCTTTCCACCATGTCCCCCATGGGTGCGGTTACAGCACAATCCCAAATATTAATTGGGACGTGTGGATTTGATGTGATGGAAAAATATTCAGAGAATTTGGCTCCAACTAATTTGATCATAACTGAGAAGTGGCTGTGGATGAGTAATGGGAAAAGCAAGGGATAAAATGTGTTCTTTACCTTGGGAAATAGCACACCCTCCACGTTCCGCCAAAAGCCGGTGGAGAGGCAGGGATTGGGATGGTACTGAAACTACATCCATAATCAGGGTGCTCTGATGCTAAAATGATCCACACATAGATACTCATCTGCAGATGACTGGCTAAAGAAAACAGTATTCACATACAATGGAGTACCACTCTGCCATGAAGAAGGACAAACTTAAATTATTTGTAGGGAAATGGATGCATCTTGAGACCATAATGTTAAGTGAAATAAATCAGACACGCAAGCTTCAATATTGCATGATTTCTCTTATCTGAGAAACCCAAAGCATAAATAAAGAACAAAACAAAAGATAATAGGAAGTAGGAAGATAGATCTTTCTCAAATGGGAAGGGGGATTGAGAGGTGGAGAGGCGGGAGGGAAGGAAGGGGAAGGGGAAATAAAAAAGAATTAAGCTGTGCTATGTCCGTGTACCAACTCCCCACAATGAATGTAATCATGTACCACGAACATGGACTAAAAAAAATAAATAAATAAAACTAAAAAATAAATAAAATGGAAAATAGAAAAATAACAATAAAAATTTTAAATGTGAAAAAAAGAAAAATAATCCATAGAGCTATTAATCAGTCCCAAAATGCAGACCAAGAATGTCAGCCTGAAAGATAAAGCTAAACGGAACTTACAGAGCCACAAGCCACGTGCTGGTAGAAAACGAGAATAAATACTCCCACAAGTGCTTGTTAAACCGGAATCCACATATTCCCAAGCAGAACCTGTGACCACCAGGGAAACTGGGGTCCACTCTCCTGCGGCACCAATTTTGCCCAAGGAGTTCTGCATGGGCCATTGTTTTTATGTTAGAAGAAACATAGCTATGTGATAAAGTGGGAAGAAAAAAATATCCAAGATCTGTCTAGGCTAAAATAGGAGGCATCGAAGAACTATCCCACAAGGTGAGCTCCTGGGGGTGCCAGGCTGGGACTTCTCTTCCTTGCTCAGGAGGAGGCCACGGGTGGTAAAATCCAAGAGGGTCTACCCTGAGTAAACACCCACCCACAATCATAAGACCCGGAAACAACAGGGCTCCACGAACTCACATCCACTGGACAAGACAGACAGAGCACCTAACCCAGGCTGCCAAGGCGCCCAGACTCAAGATGGAGACGCAGAAGGTGGAAATGACACAGAAGAGTCGGGCCCAGCAGGGTGCTCTGAGTGTGACAGAGCCCAGAATGGAGACAGCCTACACACTCAGCATGGTGACCGCTAAGCAAGAGCTTCATACAACCACACACAAGCCAAATCACTCCCAAAGAGGGAAGAAAAGAAATCGCTGGATATCCCAGAAAGCCCAAGAAACACCAGGACTCTTCTTACCAACAGATGATTCTACCTCATCATAGATCGACTTGGTTTATTTACCCACACAGATGGGACAAGGAAACTTTCTATTATCAGCGATACATAAAGATAAGAAGATCTCATAAACATTGCCAGAGAGGTTTCAGGTAGCCTCTGAAATCTAAATACTCAGCGATCACAAGCCTCAAAGCCATGAGATCGGAGATACCAGCTAAGGCACATGGGTTTTAAGGGCAAGGGGGGAAATGAGCAGCTACCCACAGTTACTGTCATAAGATGCCACAAACACCAAAGGGCCAAACTCTTCAGTCAGCGGAGAGAACTCTGATCCTCAAGCCGGGATCTACACAGAGACAAGGAGGACCGAGCATTCTCCACACAATGTTCACATTTTCCCTCTCGTTGAATTTTTTATTGAGGCAAAATATGCCTACAGCGAAAAACACAAGCCGTAAGTGTATACTTCCACACAAGGCATGATTGAAAACTACAGTAAATGTTTACCGATGCTTAATAAATGTCAAAAAATGTATTACAGTAAGAAATGCATTGCCATAAACCCCCTCAAAATACTCCCACTCACTTCAAACACACTTATCCCACTGTTCTAGCCACTTTCTGAAACAGGAAGTCCTCTTTCACGAGGCTCTCTGGTTTCGTTGCCATGACTACCAGGATGTCCTCAACTGATTCAAAATATTTCTCTTTCATGGCCATTTTGATTTTGAGGAAGAGCCAGAAATTAGACAGTGCTAGATCCGGTGAATAAGGTGACTAAAGACACACGATAATGTTTTATTTAACAGAAATTACCATAAACATTTTGAATTGGTTCAGAACACTGAGGCAGCCATAAAAAGACCCTCAAGAAAGAGAACTTCCAAAACTGCTTCAGAAAGTAGCAAAAATGACAGGAAAAGTGTGTTCAAAGCAAGAAGCAGGACTTTGAGGGGAATTTGTGGCAATGTCTTTTATTTCTGTAATAATTTTTTAACTTGAACATTAACCATATATTTTCATCACATCTCATAAACTGGGACAACCATATACACCAGGAATGCAGACCATTTCTGTTGCCACCGAAGTTCCTTCGTTCCGCATGGTAGTCGCCCCCATGTGCACAGCACCCACTCTTCTGATTTCTATTGCCACCTCTACCAAGTACCCTAAGAGCACTCCAGGAGGCCATCTTCTAGCCTACCTGTTAGTGCTCTGCTGTGTTACACACATCTGCATGAGCCTGTGTCTTCATCCGCCCACTACCAGGTCATGCAGGGAGGAAGGCCATCCTTGGCAGGGTGGGGGGGCTGGCCTATAAAGGGACTGTGGGGAAGCAGACACTCTGAATGATCACTACGGTCACAATGCCCTTGATGAGTGACAGAGACCATGGGCATGAGACATCTAGAACACCACCAAACAGTTCTGCTCAATTTGTCCTTATTGTCCCACGTGAGCCCCTCCCATCCCGCCATCATTCGTGCCAATGGGGAGACATATTTACAGTGTTCAGAGCCCGGCCCCTAACTCCACTCTGTATTCATATATGATGCATATTCCACAATTTCCATCTCCTGAATTTCTTAGGAACTTAATCATTGTGATTACTGAGAATGGCCTGGCCTTTGCCCACCACTCGGACATTTGGTCAGTCTACGTAAAGTACCGGGTGACCTCGCGAGATTCGAGTCTAGCTCTGGCCCAGCCTCTCCATGCCCAAATATGTCACTTCAATATAAAACACTTCTAGCTCTTCTTTACATCTAGACATTATGCTGATTTTTAAAAATCATGTTGTAAATTTTATTGTATCATTTCACAGTTATAAACGAGGAGGAGGGTGCTGGGTGTTCACCGAGGTGAAGAGTGGCACTATCTGACTTTCTCTGGCCTCTTGTCAGAATCCCCAGCACACTCCCCAAGTCCCCAAGTCCTCGGGCGTGGGAAACCAGGTGTGCAGAGATCAGGCTGCCCTCCTGCTGGCACCCGCTGAGCTGCACTTCCAAAACCACAGCTGGATGCTGGCCATTTCCAGAGAGTCTAAAACTTGTTCTTCCACCTCTGTAATGAAGACCTTCAGGAGAAAGTTTCCACTCAACTTTGTACCAAGAATGCTTTTATTTCTCCAGAGTATTTTACTTTCGTCCTGAAGACCCTGACAGCTGGGCCCTCCCAGGCCCTCTCTCCTACTGGCTACTGTGGTGTCCACCTTATCTGCAAGCCAGAACCACCTGGGGTCTTTAAAGATGCGTGTGCCTGCCCCCCGGGGTGCCGTCCTGTCTGCTCAGAGCGCACTGGGCGGCGCCATGGCGCGGCAGGGCTGGGGCTGGACTTCCCACGGCCTTTGCAGCTCACCTGGGCAACCTCACACCTGTCTAAGCCTCGGAGGTTCACGCTGTATGCCTTTCTAGCCTCATTTCCACTCCTCTCATCACCTCTTGTTTTTCTTTCATCCCACTTTTCATTTATGACATCTCGTAAATCCTGTCCGAAATAGGCGAGAACGCAAAGAGGTCCCCGCTGCTCTGAATGTGCGCAGTGGACATGCATCAAGAGCAGACGGCGCGGGCTCCCTGGTGTGCTGCTGACCGGGGCTGCCGCAGAAGCCTGCGTCTTCCTACCCCAGGGAGCTCACTGGGCTGCAGGCCCCTGGTGCAGTCCGAGTGCCGGTGGTGGCAGGAGACCGCAGCGCATGTCCTAGGGCCACGGCAGGTGATCGGAGGAGAGCGGAGCTGCTGGCGCTGCAGACTGCAGCCTATACCACCGGCCCCCAGCTCCCCGGAAGAGAGGCAAGCACAAGGCAGGCAGCCGGTGGGCAGCGTCGCAGGTGCCCAGACAGCCTCTCTCCTCTGAAAAGTCAAGCCCATGGCGGGTCCATCAGCAGCACTAGAGCGGCTTCTGGACTTCCCGGCCTCTACCCCGTGGCAGCTTCACCGCAGTGGTCCAGCTTCGCCTCTGACTAAGGAGATGCTACCTTCGTAGATGCTTACAGGTGGGCAGACAGCCCTCCCACCTGTGCGTCCTGGCGCAGCTCTCTTCCCACCCTCGAGAGCGCAGGGACTTTCACTTGTTGTATTCCTCCCTCCATCCTGCACATGCAGTGGTGCCTGGCATGTAGCAGACACTCAGTACACATTTGTTTAACGAATAAGTGAATCTAATATCAAGCAGGGTCTCACCAATGGCGAAAGCCGTATTCAAAGATATTGCGCTTCTCGAAGTCATAAAGAATGTCTGGATGCCACATGACACCACACAGGGCACGCACAGCCTGCTGGAAACGGGAAGTGTGGTCTTACCCTGTCAAGGTCATGAGAATTCAGTTGAAAGTCCCTTCTTTTTTTTTTTTTTAATAAATTTTTACTAAAATTTATCCAAAATTACACAAACTTACAGGCCATTACTCAAGCTTACAGACAACAATACACTGTGCCTTGCGCTTATGACAGCGAGCAATGTAAACAACCACCTAGATGCAGCATTAAGTCACAACCACATGAAGATACTGTAGTACCTCGTGTACATGTCACTGTTTTAAGTTTGGGTTATTAGGTTCTTGTTTTTAAGACATTATTCCTCTGGATCCCCATTCCCCTCCCCCTTTGCCCTCTTCTTCCCTTGTACCCTTTGCCTATGAGTTTATATCTAAACTTTTGCCTTTTGGAATCCATTGTTTACCCTTCTTGAACAGTTTGGGCAGCCCCCCGGTGAGCCACACACACCCTTTCCCCATCCTGCCCCAAGAGACTGGCAGCCGCGTTCCTGCCTCACGCATCAGCTGGCGTCCGATAGGAACACAGAATGCTCAGC
>PVJO010017387.1:0-39346 GCA_004026905.1 Hystrix cristata | reverse complement strand
CATTAAATCTGTATAGTAGTTTAGGAAGTATAGCCATTTTCACGATGTTGGTTCTTCCTACCCAGGAACATGGGATGTCCTTCCATTTTTTGATATCCTTTTCAATTTCTTTTTTTAGGGTGCTGTAGTTTTCAATGTAAAGGTCTTTTACTTCTTTTGTTAGATATATTCCTAAGCATTTTATTTTTTTGTGTGCAATTGTGAAAGGTATATCTTTTGTTATTTCTTTTTCGGTGGGTGTATTGTTTGTGTATAGGAATGCTATTGATTTTTGGGTGTTGACTTTGTATCCAGCAACACAACTGAATTTAGTTATTAAATCCAGTAGTTTTTTGGTGGAGTTTTCCTTTATTCTTGACCACAGAGTTAGAATGTCTTCTGTTGATTTCTACTTTAATAATAATAAAAGAAGCAATGATTATGTGGCAAGAACAGCTGATAAGGAAACAGAAAGGTGGCTGGCAGAGGGACTGGTATGGTGACTCATCCTTACAGTCACAGAGATGTTGGATATTAGTTGGGTGTGATGTGCGTAATGCTGTTCTGTAAGTCTTGTGTATCTTACTTAATGCTCCAGCAATCCTAGAAAGTCTGTGTTGTTAGCCCTCGTTTTATGCATGAGGCAACTGAAGCATAAAGATAATACCTTAAACATAGCTTGTAAGCTGTAGGGCTGGGCCAGTACGTTCTGTATTAGAGGTCTGGAGAAGAAGACGGGGAACAGAAAGGAAAGAGATTCCTGGTTTTCCTGGAAAATTCCAGGAAAGCTTTACCGAAGATAATCTACATGGACTAGGACACAAAAGATGTTCTTCAGGCAACATGGGCAATAAATAAGCTACATGTATGTGAGACTTTATAGTTTGCAGAGTGGTAGGTGGTGTGTTAGAGAATGACACAGTCACAGAAGCACAAATAGTTCAGCGTTGGGAAGCGTCATATCAAAGTACTACCACATGGAGAGATGCACAAACAGATGACTAGAAGGCCAAGTGCAGCACGAATGGTCGTAAACACTGGGTGGTTGGGTGTTTATCACCCCCTCTCACCTCAGCAAGCAGAAGTCTTGCCGGGGAGACCAGGGCTAATCTGTTGGTCTTGTCCAAGTTCAACCACGTTAATTACCCTGCTTCTGTATCCTTTGGCGGACTCTCATGCGTGATGTTTACACTACAGTTTCATGGGAGTCCACACCCAATGGGCCACTTCTCAGTATCAGTGATAATTATCATTATTATTGAGAATTTTAATTAGCATAATTACCACCAACATACATTTTGATTAATAGTCATTAACAGTAATTTCTAAGTTTCATTATTATAGCTGAGATTTAATTATTTAATGTATATAGCAATTAATAATAACTTACATTTATATGAGACTTGATAGTTTGCAAAGTGGTTTCAATTATAAAATCTCATTTGATCCGCCCCGAAACTCGAGGCAGCAGGCAGGTTGTGGGCTATTACCCTGTTTTATAGGCAGGGAGGCTTAGGTGGGACGCTGGGGCCTTCCAGTTTCCTGCTTCTCAGTGTGGCTCTTCCTCCATCTCTCCCATTGCGTTGCTCAGAGCTTCCCCCAAGGCCCACACCTCCTGCCTCCCTGGAAGTCCCGCTCACCATTTCAGTGATAGAAGGCAGCAAGGCGTCACAGAAAGAGCACAGGCTACAGAGCCCACTTGGCTTTCAGTTCTGCTCTGCTGTGAACAAGTCACTTAGCTGCTCTCAGCTCACACAAGTTCCCTCTTGGTAAGAAGCAGATGATGTCACGTGCTTTGCGCAGCACAAGGAAAGGTAGAGATAACGTGTGTTAGGTGGGGCCCAGTCCACAGCAGCTGTCGTTACTACACGTCTCTTTTGGATCCTAAACAGGAGCCGAGGAGAGGCGCCTCTTGTGTGACTGGCCTCTTTGAAGTCAGTCCTCACAAAGCAGCAGCAGAGCCTGGTGATGTGAAGCAGAAAACAGACCATCTTTTGGCTCACAAGTACCCTTGGAGACTGGCCCTGATTCTTTCAAATACCCCGTTTAGGTGAATGTTTTGTGTTTGAATTTCTACTCTGTAGGCCTCTCTCTCTCTCTTTCTCTCTCTCTCTCTCTCATTCTCCACTCGATCTTAGCCAAAAGGCCGAGAAGCGACCTCTCTCTCATTCTCTAGCATTTCTCAGTTAAAAAAACAAAACAAAACAAAACAAAAACAAAAAAAAAACAACTGCAAGGATCCCAGTGGCTTTGGCATGTACTTGAGCTCTGTAGAAGGGAAGAAAGCTACCATGTATTGCATGTTTCTGATTCAGGCATTTTGCCTATCTTATCTCGTCCAGTCCACCCAAGATGTAAAAAAGTATTGTCCTTCTCATTTTATATATATGGAGAAACTAGCTGAGACTAAGCGATTGCCTCAGCTTTTCAGAAGGGCTTGTAATGGTGCTCCTGGAGTTTGAACGCAGGTTTCCCTGACTTTCAAAGCTTGCTCTGTTTCAGACTCACCACTTGGTCCACGTTTCTGCCAGCTCCCTCCCCGTGGGCCTGGGCTTCCTCTGCCAGGAGAGGGTGGGTCCCTGGAGGTTCTGGAGTGGGTGCCAGCCACTGGCCTCTTATCTCTCTGCTCAGGCCTGGTATGAGTAACTCTCTCCCAGACTCCTCTCTGTGGACTTTTCCCCTCTCTGAGTTTTACCAGACGCCTGTGAAGTGGACTGAGTGTAGATACCGGTTTGATGGCATCTAATGTGCAGGAAAACACCACTAGTCTCATTCAGCATCTGATTGACTCTTCGCTCTTTTGAACTAGTGTAGTAGGCACCGATGGCAGCAGCACTGAGCCCTTTTCCTTCCTTTTATCTTTGTTAAAATAGACACAGACAGTGACCACAGCAGATAACCCAGTTTTCCCACGAAAAGTCTTGGCACTTTTATCTGAGGTCTGTGGCCCAGAACCTCCCTTACTGACAAATGTACCGCTACCAGTCATGAGGGTGACTGTTTACTGAGTGTCTGATAAACAGTAAGCAAAGTGCCGGTCACTTTGTGTGACTTATCTGTAACATATTCACGACAGGGCCGTAATTTGTGTGTCTGCTTGCTGGACGGCTCTGAACCACTGGTGGTGAGTGCAGGACCGTTCCATCGGGTGCTGAGAGGCAGCCCCATCAGTGGCACAGGCACCAGATGGGACAGCCAGGCACATACCACCGGTGCTCAAGCTGGTGAGAACATGTGACCCTCTCGCCATTCTACAAAGCAGTATTAACATTTCAGTTTAATTTGGAGTATGGGGCACAGAAAAGTTAATAAACTTCATGTTGTCACATAGCACAGGACATCATTAGTCCTGTCAGAACTGTTACCTTCCTTTTCACACCCTTTCTTCGCTAACTCTTCATAGTTCTTTTCCCCAAACATATCTCAGTGGCTCTGTCCGCGTGGCCCCATCCTCCTCTCTCCTGACAGTTTTCCCCATCTTAGATTTTCTTTTAGCTTCTGTCCTCATTCCTCTGTGGATGACTTCTAAGGAGGCTATTCCAACAATGGCTTCTTGTCTTTGTCCAAGATGGACTATTTAGTGGTCCGGCCAACATCTCACTGTGTCTTAACTCAGCCCAGCATTTTTCTTCCCCCTTATGGCTACTCACTTTCCTTCTGTTGATACCCAGTTTCAAAGTCTTGTATTCTCCTGGGCAGCTTCTCCTTTTCACTCACCTATGCTGATACTCTGGTCACCCAGTCTGGCCCCTTTCCTGCATTCTCTTGATTGTGAGTTCTATTTGAGCCATCAGTATCTTGCATCTGGCCAGCTTTCTTAAAATCTGTGTTTTCATTGTTCTGTTTTTCCCTTCCTTGTATCCTGTGGCAAAATTGTGCCTGTAAAGCAGCCCTTGGACTCTGGAACCAGGATCTGCCTTGCAACTTTTCTGGCCTGAGTCTCCATGCTGCCTCTGAATGTACCACTTATGCCAACAAAGCAACAACTTTTCCATAGTCTGTGCTCAATTTTATTTCACTATTCTGTGAGCACACAGAGGAGGGCACAGTTTTATGTATGATGTGACGGGAAGTCCATAAAGCAGGGATAGTTGAGCCAATCTTTGGGGATGGATAACCGCCAGTTGTCAAAGATGGAGAGAGTTTAAAAGCAGGAAGAGGAGCAACCGCAAAGACAGTGGGAGTGTGCAAAAGGAGTGGCTTATGCGGGCAACAAACAGGATTGCAGGATGTCTGCGCAGCAGAGTGGAAAATGTTCAGGGGTCGGGGACTCCAGTTTGGCACCTGTGTGATGAGCCTGTGCAGCCGGGCAGTTTGCTTAACCTTCTGAATCTCAGAATACTAAGGGTACAAATGTATCTTGAGGGGTCGCTGAGAGTATGTGGGCCCTCAGAGGTAGCCCCACAGCGGGCCCTCCCCGAAGGTGGCTGTGCCAGTCAGAATCGCTGGTGAGAAGAGGAGGGGACGGATGTTGGTGGCGTCATAGGTGAGAATGGCAGCACAGTGACTACGGAGGGACACAGCCAGGTGACGGAGAGCAGCGAGAACAGTGTGGGTGAGGGAAAGGAGTCAAGATGGCAGAGCAGTGAAAGTCAGCCTCTCGGCCCCTCCAGGACTGGGTGCCCAGGGGCTGAAAACAACTGCCTGGAGAGGAGCTGAAGTGAGCAGAGGGCTCACGGGAGCCGCGAGTGAACTGACAGGAGAGAAGAAAAAGGATTAAATGCTACGGAAGTAACAGCTCAGCAACTCAGACCGGGGAGCAGAGTGACCACAGGGCACACTGCAGGGTGCAGAGCAGTGCGCAGGCAGTCCAGAGAGACCAAGGAGACCAGAGAGATTGCGAGATCTCAAGAGGCCACCAAGACCACAGAGACTGTGTTGGCAGGTGTGGCAGGGACTGGAGAGTCCGTGGAGATCAGAGAGACCGCACGGTGCGCCTGGCAGAGACCAGCGAGTCCGAGGAAGAGAGACTGCGCAGTGCAGCAGCAGCCGAGCCTCTGACTAAAGGGCAGTGAAAAGAACCTTTTGTGCTCACAGAGAAATGGGGACACAGACTGGGAGAATCTTGTGGAGTTGGAGAAAACAATGAGAGATCGAGCCACGAGAGCCCCAGTGATCCCCAGTGTCCATGCTCAGTGAGTGAGCAGGGAGCCGTGCTCTGGGACAGTGTCGCTCAGAGCAGAAGCGGCGGGGATCGCAATTTTGTGTAGGGAAGGATGCCAGGCTTGAAAATTCGGCAGCAGCCCTGCAGGACATTTGCTTCACTGCCAAACCCCCAGAGTGGAAGGAGAGAAAGGCGGCCTAGTCGTGGTAGATGGCGGCAGTTAAACAGCTGGCTGTGAAATAGTAGGAGCAGGGAGGACTCAGACTCTGCTGCCATGGTGGCCAAAATCCAGTCTTAGCCCTACACGCAAAGGACTGGAAACTCGCAGTGATGACTTGTCCTTAAAATTAACAGACTTCCATATCCAGCACAGTTCTGGGCACAGACTCCCCTTGATCTTCCAGTGCAAACAAAGACACTCCCTGCCTGGAGTTCTGCTCCTTAAAAGGAGCCATGAATCCAAAACAATTGAAATTTTGTTTGTTCTACTCTTTATTTAACTGTATTATTTTCTCTTCTATTATCTTTAAAGTCCTTTTTAAACTTTTTAAAAACTTTTAAAATTTTCTTATTTTTCCTTTGGTTTTTCATCTTTGCTGTAGTCCTCCTTCTATACATTACTCCCCACACGTTTATCTATATATTTAACACTATTCCCACTACTCTCTTTTATGAGTGTGCCTGTATATCTGTGCTTTGCCCACACCTACATATCTTTTTTCATCTTTTTTTCTTTCTTTCTGCCTAATATAGTTTTCAGAGGGAAAGGGAATTCTCCCCTGTATATTTATACTCCATCCTACTTTTACCCATAACTCCTCACCTGATCACTTTCCTGTGTTTTTTTCTTTTCTCTTTCTCTCTCTTTCTCATTCTCAACTTTTCTTCACTCTCCACCTCTTTCATAGACTCCCTTAAATGTTTCCCTACTACTTACATCAAGCATAAAACCTCTACCAATCCCCATTTCTCACTACCAATCTTGTAGTCTTCCCTGGTATCCCTTCCTGAATATACAACAACATATACTTAACATTAATAGGACAGTTTGTCCCTCTCCTATTTCTTCATTCCTACACCACAAAGCAGAGGATTTGGAGAGAGGAAAAAACATTTTTTTTCCTTTCTTTTTATAGTTCTATTTCCCTTATCCTCACCCCCTTGGCTTTACCTAGACCTCTATTCCCCCTGGGTATTGTATAGTAGATTCTATAAAACTACTGTTGAATATAGTGTTTTTGTTTTGTTTTGTTTTTCCAGTAGCAGAGACAAAGCCAATGCATTTGGTGTACATTAACTGTGGGTCAAGGCTCAGGTTGTAGGGTTGTTATAATGCTTACACTGTATCTGTGGATTTCTCTCCAAAGGGAGACCCAAAACAGGGTCTTAGGGTATGTAGGTCTCTCAGCCATTGCTGACAGATTTTACTGCAACAAATTAGCCTGTTACTACTGTTAGTTGGATTGACTCCACAGGAATAATCCTGATTCAGAGGACAATTGAATGCCAGTGAACTCATCTGCTAGACCCACCACTGCACTCAGTGAGATGGACAGTAAGAGTCACTAACCCAAGAACTCAGACCGAGAAAGAATACATGCAACCTGGCAGAAGTAGGCCCTGAGTCTGAATTAACCTCAGCTTGGTAACAGAAGGACCATTGGAATAATTGGGGAGTGATCACTCAGAATCTTTAGCAAAGAAGTGATCTGGGAATCATGTATGCAGTGGCTCACTGGAATATCTAAGTGATGTTCCCAGTAGACATTTTATTGGTCTGAGTTTGTGTTTATCGATCATTTCTTGAGTCGCTTGGTAGCTTCTATTATTGTGTCAAAAGTTCATTAGGTTATCACCCTTGTAGAAATGTGCTTTCATTGGCTCTGATCCAGTAGATGGCTAGATTCTCTCCCTCATCTAGGGAATAGACAAAGAGGAGGAAGAGTAACTGCAAGGACTATTATACAGAAATGGTGTAAAATTGAAACAGTGGATACTGTTCTAAAGTGAAGAATTCTTGTGGCATAACTTAGAGACAGAGAAAAAAAATCATTTAAACAACTGAGACAGCAAATCCTAGAGCTGGACCTACAAAGCTGAAAATTACTCATGGAGTGGCAACATTTTACTAAAAACTTCATATAACCACAATTTCTCCTTACCTCTCTATTCCCCAATCAGCAATAACCACCCACCCCCAAAGAAAAGGAGGAGCAAATTTGTAAAAAAGAACTCCAGATCTATAAATATAAACAAATAAACAGCTTCAAATAGGAGAATGGGGAAACAAGGGAATAGAAGATCTCCAAATGCATCCAACTCTCCTAAGGCAGAGCAAGGGGACAGAAAGGGAGAAGAAAACAAATGTCAAATAGCGGAAATCTATGAAAAGTTCTTAGAAGAGATGAAAAAAATTAGAGGAGTTCAAAGAAGAAATGAACTAAAAATTTAGGGCAATGATGCTCAATAAATCCACAGTAAATTTGAGGGAAATAGGTAAAAAGCTGGATGAGCTAACCAACGCAGTTCAAAACTTGAACAACAAATTCAACAAATGTATGGAAACCTCTAAAAGATGTCAGAAACATCTGAAATAAAAAAATGTTATAGAACTCATACATTCCAGATATGATCAATGTGAAGACAGAGTGTCTAATATTGAGGATAAAGTAGTGGATTATGATAAGGAGCTCAAAGAATCCAAAAAGAGAATAAGAGAAGAGAAGACTATCCAGTAGCTACTAGATGATAACAAACAAACAAAAAACCCTGATCTAAGACTAACCACAGTTAAAGAAAAGTGCGAAGACTACATAGAAGGATTCACCAACATGCTTAGAGAAATTACCAAAGGAAATTCCCCAAATATAAGAAAAGATCTTAAAGTGTAAGTAAGTGATGCTTATGGGATGTCAAACAATTATGATGAAAGGAGACATTCGCCAAGGCATATCCTTATTAAATTCACAGATATCCAGCAAAAAAACCAGAATTTTGAAAGCAGTCAGAGAAAAACAAAAAAATCACACATAAAGGTAAACTAATTAGAATAATAACAGATTTCTCAGCACAAACCCTGAAGGCCAGAAGAGCTTGAAGTGAAGTATTTCAACCCATAAGTGCAAATAATTTCCAACCCAGATTAATTTACCAAGCAAAGCTATCTTTCAAAAATGATAAAGACCAGCTCAGAAGATACATGAGAATTAAACCAGAACTAGAGAAAATACTCAAGAATATTCTTGACAGAAACTTAGGATTGGACATGTCTGAAAACACTGAGGCAACTAGTGAAGTCGGGATAAACAACAACAAAAAACATCAGAAAGAGTAAAACAAACAATAAACTAATAGATAGAGAAGACAATGATAGTAAATAACCAGCACATCTCAGTAATATCTACCAATGTTAACAGCTTCAACTCCCCAATCAAAAGACACAGACTAGCAGACTGGATCAAAAAACAGAATTCAACAATCTGTTGCATTCAAGAAACTCGTTTAATCCAAAAAGATAGCCAGCCATAGACTTAAAATTAAAGGATGGAAAACAATATTTCATGCACCAGGACCCCCAAAACAAGCAGAGGTAGCAATTTAATATCAGACATGGTTAAACTTCAAGTTAAAAAGGATTAGAAGAGATAAAGAAGGTCATTACATACTAGTTAAAGGAACAATCCAACATGAAGAGATAACATTGATAAACATATATGCACCAAATACTGGAGCACCTACTTTCATAAAACAAAAAACTGTTAAAATTAAAAGATCAAATAAACAATAACACAATCGTGGTAGGAGACTTTAACAGCTCACTTTCTCAAAGAAACAGATCAACTAAACAAAAAGCCAGTAGAGAAATTTCAGAGCTGAGCAATACTCTTGAATTTATGTGTTTAATAGATATATAGAGAGTATTTCACAATGGAGTATACATTCTTTTTAGCAGCACATGGTACTTTTTCCAAAATAGATCACATACTAGTCCACAGAGTCTACCTAAGTAAACATAAAAGAATTGAAATTACCCCATGCATGCTATCTGACCACCATGCAATGAAAATAGACTTCAATGACAGAAAAAAGTTTGGAAAAGGCAAAAGCTCGTGGAAAATCAACAACACACTCCTAAACAACCAATGGGTCACAAAAGAAGTCAAAGAAGAAATTTAAAAATTTCTGGAAATTAATGATAACAAGTGGACAACTCAACAAGACATTTGTGACCCTATGAAAGCAGTTCTAAGAGGAAAATCCATTGAAATCAGTGCTCACATTAGGAAAACAGAGCAGGCTCAAATAAATGACCTTATGAGAAATCTTGAGATACTTGAGAAACAACCACAAACTAGCCTCAAACTGAAACTAAGGAGGGAAATTATCAAGATGAGAGCAGAAATTAATGAAACTGAAACTTTAAAAAAGCTATAAAACAAATAAATGAAGCAAAGAGCTGGTTTTTCAAAAGAATAAATAAAATAGACAAGCCTTTAGCAAGACTCATCAAGAGAAGGAAAGAAAAGACCCACATAAATGTAATTAGAAATGACAAAGCCAAAATCACAACAGTCATTGTTGAAATCCAGACAATAGTAACTACTTTGAAAAATTATATTCCAACCACTAGTAAATTTTGAAGAAATGGACAGATTTCTAGACACATACAAACTACCAAAACTAAACGAAGAAGATATAAATGCACTTAACAACCCAATCTCAAGCAAGGAAATTGACTCAGTAATAAAGAACCTACCAACTAAAAAAAGCCCATGACCTGATGGATTCACAGCTGAATTCTGCAGGACCATTGAGGAGATTATATCACCAATACTTCTCAAGTTCTTCAAATAAATTAAAGGGGACAGAGTGCTCCCAACCTCATTTATGGAAGCCAGTACTCTGTGATCCCCAAAACAGACAAAGACTGAACTAAAAAGGAGAACTATAAGCCAGTCTCCTTAATGAATGTAGATGCAAAAATCCTCAACAAGATACCAGCTGATACACCATGATCAAGTAGGTTCATCCTAGAGATGCAGGGATGGTTCAACATACATAAGACTATAAATGTAATACACCACACAAACAGGAGCAAGGTCAAAAACCATATGATCGTATCGATAGATACAGAAAAGACTTCTGATAAAGTCCGATACCCCTTCCTGATAAAAACTATGAAGAAAACAGGTATAGAAGGACCGTACCTGGATATGAAAAAGGCTATATATGACAAACCAATAGCCAGCATCATACCGAACAGGTAAAACTGAAAGCATTCTCCCTAAAATCAGGAACAAGACAAGGATGTCTGCTGTCACCTCTGCTATTCAACATAGTGCTTGAAACATTAGCCAGAACTTTAGCAAGAAGAAGAAATAAAAGGAATATATATCGGAAAGGAAGAACTCAGAGTATCACTATCTGCAGGCAACATGATACTCTACATGGAAGACCCAAAGAACTCCATCAAAAAGCTCCCAGAATTAATAACCAACTTCAGCAAAGTAGCAGGATACAAGATGGACACACAAAAATCATTAGCATTTGTATATGCCAACAATGAATGGGATGAGTAGGAAGTTACGAAAATAATACCATTCACAGTAGCTTCAAGAAAAATGAAATACTTAGGACTTAACCTAATCAAAAGAAGTGAAAGACCTCTACAAAGAAAACTACAGTACTCTGAACAAGGAGACTGAGTAGGACATCAGAAAATGGAAACTTGTCTCTTGTACCTGGTTAGACAGAACAAATATTGCCAAAATGACTGTATTTCCAAAACTGTTATATAAATTCACTGTAGTCTCAATCAAAATACTAACAACATACTTTACAGATCTAGAGAAAATGATCCTAAAATTTATATGGAACTAGAAGAAACCCCAAATAGCAAAAGTAATTCTGGGCAGTAAGAGCAGGCAGGTGGCACAGCAACACCAGACTTCAAGCTATACTGCAAAGTAGTAGTGTTAAAAACAGCATGATACTGGAACAAAAACAGACATGTGGACCAATGGAACAGAACTGAGGACACAGAAAGCTCCCCAGACATAGTCAAATGTTTGATCTTTGACAAAGGGTGAAAAGCGTATGGTGGAGAAAAGAGAGCCTATTTAACATGTTGGGAAAACTGGTTATCTGTTTGTAGAAGAATGAAACTGGACCCTCATCTTTCACCATACGCTAAATTAAAATCAAGATGGATCAAAGATCTAAATATTAAAACAGAAACATTAAGCCTTCTGGAAGACAAAATAGGTAGAATACTTGAAGACATAGGAGTAGGAAAGGACTTTCTAAACAGAACTTCAAATGCACAGGAAATATCAGCAAGAATCAACAAATGGGATTATATCAGACTAAAGAGCTTCTGTGTAGCAAACAATTCAATCAATAGTGAAGAGAAAACCTACAGAATGGGAAAAAAAAAATTGCCAGCTACTCCTCAAAGGACTAATATCTAAAATATACAAAGAACTCAAAAAAAAAAAAAGAAATCAAACCACCTAAAATTAAAGACCCAGTCAAGAAACGAGCTAGAGACACTTCACAGAGGAGGAAATACAAATGCCCAACAAATACATGAAAAAATGTTCCACCTCTCTAGCCATTAGAGAAACGCAAATGAAAACAACACTAAGATTCCATCTTACCCTGGCAAGAACAGCAGTCACTAGGAAATGAAACAATGACGAATGCTGGCGGGGCTGTGGTGAGAAAGGAACTCTCCTACATTGTTGGTGGGAATGCAAACTAGTACCAACATTATGGAAATCAGGATGGAGAGTTCTCAAAGGACTGAAAGTAGAAATTCCATTAGACCCGGTTCTCCCCCTACTAGGTATCTACCCCAAAGTCATCATACTATGATACTTGCATACTCAATGTTTATAGCAGCACAGTTAATAATAGCTAACTTCTGGAAGCAGCCTGTATACCCACCAAAAGACGATTGGAAAAACAAAATGTGCTGTCTACATATGATGGAATACTACTTGGCTATAAATAAGGACAAATTAGAGCCGTTTATAGGAAAGTGGATGGATCTGGAAAACAATGTTGAGTGAAATAAACTACATGCAAACTTGAACACCATATGGTATCCCTCATTTGATAAGGCAAAGTATAAATAAAGAAAATGATAAAAGATGGATATAGAGAGACAAGGGGATACATCTCATCCAATAGGGAAAGGGTCCAAGGGAACAAGAAGAGAGGTAAGGAGGAGGGGAACAGGAATCCAGAGGAATAAAGATATGCCAGAAACCTAATAACCCAAATTAAAAAAAAAAATGCAAACTCACTTCAATAGCAATAGGAGGTGGCTGGGATATTACAGTGGCATATACGGTATGGGCTACTGTTAACTGTAAGTAGTTGTGACTTAGTACTTCATGTTTGTTTACACTGTTGTTACGTGCAAATGGCACTGTGTATTAAGGTCTATGAGACTGAAGAAGTTTGGATAAATTTTAATTTTCATAATAAAAATTTATTTAAAAAATAATGTCCTTATCGAGTGACTAAGGAGCCACGGACAGTTAAAAGCCTGGCTGACATGGTCCGATCTGTGTTTTATGCAGATCATCCTCTCTCCTCTGTGGTGGTGAAGGTTGGTGTGGGGGGCTTGTTTAAGCAGCGTGGGGCAGAGGTGTGAAGGCCTCAGCTAAGGCTGAGGCATGTTGCTGGAGAGGGGGACGGAGGCTGGACAGGTTCCAGAGAAACCTAGCACCCGGTGGGTCTGGAAGGATTGGGTCACAGTTCTTAGTCTGGGCAAATTTGTAGCTGATGGGCCGTAAACAAAATGTTGGCTGACAGAGGTGTCTCCTGAGGGTTGTGCGGTTACTGTATTGCCTAAGGATGGGGACTAGCCCACACTTTAAGCAGGATCATCTGAGACACTGTGGCAGGGCAGAGCTCACTGGCCAAATGAAAGAAAAATTTCATTTTTTGTTGTTAATCAGTTCTCAGAATGAGAACGCTCAGCAGAAACCAATTATAATCCAATACCAATGAACCGAGTGAAATGAAAAAATAAGCAGAAAGCAGGTGGCGTCGGCACAGAATGAATCTAGAGGAACAATGTTTATGTCTGTTTTAAGTAACTAAGAGCCCAACATTTGAATTCAGGATAAATTAACTGTATTCCTGTTTCCTCAGTTAAATTCTGTCAATCTGGAGTTCTAAAAAATATATATAACCTAAATTTGGCCCATCTGTCTGTTGACTTTTCATAAACACACTCTTATTTCAAAGGACAGATTGTGTTTTTTTTTTAATTTTTTTATTATTTTTACCAAGAACATGTATTGGTACATTGCATACATAATGATCATAATCAACATGGTTATTTTGTACCTGTACATGATACATCTTGGTTTTCCCCCCTCTTTCCCCGCTTCCCCTCCCCTCCCTTCCATTCACCCACCCCTCCCTATTTGCAACAAGTGTAGCTACACTTTACCATTTTTTCCCCTTTCATCTTACTTTTCTTTTAACCTTCTTCTTTATCCCCCTTTTCCCTATCTAGTTCCTTCTTTTGAATACTATCTCTCTTTTTTCTTTTTTAAACAAAATACCCCCCAAATTTAAAGACCCTATCCAAAACTGGGCATCTGAAATGAATAAACATTTCTCAGATGAAGAAATAAAAATGGCAAATAAATATATGAAAAAATGTTCAACATCATTGGTCATTCGAGAGATGCAGATCAAAACAACACTAAGATACCATCTCACTCCAGAAAGAATAGCTATTATCAAGAAATCAACCAATAACAAGTGCTGATGAGTTGTGGGGAAAAAGAAACCCTCCTCCACTGTTGGTGGGAATGTAGACTGGTCCAACCACTGTGGAAATCAGTGTGGAGATTCCTCAGACAGCTACAACTAGAGGTTCCATTTGACCCAGCTATTCCTCTGCTTGGTATCTTCCCAGAAGAATTAAAATCATCATATCACAGTGATATATGAACAACCATGTTCATAGCAGCACAATTTGTAATAGCTAAGTCTTGAAAACAACCTAAATGCCCAACAACTGATGAATGGCTAAAGAAGATGTGGTTTTTCTACACAATGGAGTACTACACTGCCATAAAAAAGGATAAACTAGAGTCATTTGATGTAAATGGATGTTCCTGGAGAACATACTATTAAGTGAAATAAATCAGACACTTATTAGTACAGATTGTGTTTTAAATGTAGAAAATTTCAAAATCATGGCATCCTAAGATGATGAGAAAATAGTAGTGGCTCACTTTTGTTTTACATGAAGTTTTTTTCCTAACCGCTTTCCCTTGTAGTCTCAATCTCATTACCATGAAAGTAGACTGGGCAGGGATTATTATTTCTCGTTTACATAGCTGAGTGACAGCAAAGGTGGATCCTAGGAGTTCTGTGTTATATTGGGTGTGGATTTGGTGCACCAGCCTCAGGCGGTAGACAGCAGTAAGAATTAAGTGCATGACTTTAGAGTCGGAATCCAGGGTTTGAATCTGCCTCCCCCGCTCACTAGCTGTGAGACCCTGAACAAATTTCCTTTTCTCTACCTGGAGATGGTCACCACCTCTCACCCATGTTGTGACAGTCATGTGAGATAGTGACAGAACCTACATCCTCCCTCGTTCAGGGACTACTGCATTTTTAACCTCCCATCAGTGATACTGTTATTAATTTAGTGGCTACCCTTTAAAGTGGCTGTTCACCTTGCATAGAGTTTTGGAGACTGACCCTCCATAGGCAGCCGTGGGATCCTCCCTGTGTGCCAGCTTACCAGTGATTGGTTGGCAGGTAAACACTTGACCCACACGGGGCCAATCAGAGATATTTTATGGATTAAAGTTTCAATCCAAGGAAACTGAGACTCAGTCCAACCTGAGTCTCAATCCAAGGAAACTGGAGACTGTGAGATGTGAGGCTCTAGAGCTGTAGATACTCATGTGCCTGCCATATAGAAGGAGGGAGAAAGCCGTTGGGATTAGACAAAAGAACAGAAGATCTTAGTGCACTGTCATGTTCCTGAGGGGCAGGTGGATTTCTGCTTCTTTCTTATTCTTTATTTTTTTCTATTTTTATTTCTATTAGTACATGCTTGCAGTACATAATGATTACATTCCTCATGGGAAGTTGGCCCACGTACATAACACATATTAATTCCTTGTCATTCCCTATTCCTCCCCTCCCTACCCTTTAGTCCATCTCTTGTCCTCTTCCCTTTTTGCAAAAGATCTAGCTTCCTATGTCCTATTATCTATCTTTCATTTTGCTCTTTACTTACATTTTGGATTTCTCATATAAGAGAGGTCATGTGATATTTAAGCTTGTGTGTCTGACTTACTTCACTTAACATTATGATCTCAAGGTGCATCTGTTTTCTTTCAAATAACTTAAGTTTATCTTTGTTTATGGCAGAATAGTACTCCATTGTATGTAAATACCACATATTCTTTATCTGTTCATCTGTTGATGGACGTACAGGCTGCTTCCAAGATTTAGCAATTACGAATCGTGCCGCTGTAAACAGGGGTGTGCATGTACCACTGTAACACGATGTTTTTAGCACTTTTGGGAAGATACCTAGAAGGGGAATAGCTAGGTCAAATGGAATTTTTAATTTTAGTTCTTTGAGAAATCTCCACACTGATTTCCATAGTAGTTGTACCAGTTCACTTTCCCACCAACAATATAGAAGTGTTCCTTTTCCCCCGTAGCTTCTCCAGCATTTGTTGTTATTTGGTTTCTTGATGATACCCATTCTTTCTGGAATAAAATGGAATATCAGTGTTGTTTTAACTTGTGGTTCTCTAATGGTCAGAGATGTATTTGTTAGTCATATGTACTTCTTTTGAGAAGCATCTATTCATTTCCGTCACCCAGTTTTGATTGGGTCTTTTATTTTGGGAGGGTCTTTTTTGTTTTGTTTTTTGTTTGTTTCTTTGTTTGTTTTTTTGAGTCTGAGTCTCGCTATGGAGTTCAGGCTAGCCTTGAATTCACTGTGTAACGTAGGTTGGTCTCAAACTTGGGGCAATCTTCCCGTCTCAGCCTCCCAAGTGCTGGGATTACAGGCATGTGTTACCACGCCCAGTTGGGGGTCTAATATTTTGAGATACTTTTATATTCTAGGTAATAGTCCTCTCTTAGTAGCTGGAAAAGTTTTTTTTTCCATTCTGTAGGTTGTTTCTTCACTCTGTTGTTCCATTTACTGTGCAGAAGGCTTTTAGTTTGATATGATCCCATTTATTGATTCTTAGTGCTATTTCTTGTGCAACTTCAGTTTTGTTGAGAAAGTCCTTGCCTATCCCTGTGTCTGCAAGAGTTTTACCTATTTTATCTTCCAGAAGATTAAGTGTTTCTGTTTTAACATTTAGATTTTGACCCATTTTGATTTTAGTTTTGTACATGGTGAGAGATACGGGTTTAGAGTCAGTCTTCTGAATGTATGGGTGATCAACATTTTATTAATTATATTTGCTCAATTCTGACTAACGAATTGAAGTTAAGCTTTTATCGTTGATATATGAGGGTCATCATTAATGTAATTATTGTTTTTCAAACATGATTACCCACCCGGATCATATTTGGTTGGGTCTAGAAAGTCCTTGGAAATAAAGGTACAAGAGGATTCCAGAACTCAGGAAGAACAGTCTGAATTCTGGTCACCGCCAACTAGCTCTTTGACTTACCAGATTCTTTCTCCTTCTTGTACCTCAGTCTTCTCATCTACAGGATGGAATCCTACCTGAACTATCTGGTACTCAGTAGGTACTCAATAAATACTCATTTTCTCTTCCTTTTCCTTTTCTCCACGTTCATGATGCAGCCGTCTTCCTTGTTAATATCCACATAAGATCAAATCTGCCACTCACCCATGTGTAAGCTCAATGATGTCCCTCAGTCCCTCAGTCCCTGCCTTTGACGATTCGCTTCCTCCTGGTCCATCTTCTTCCTGTGGTCTCTTTAACATAAGCAAGTGCTGTGGTTCCCCAGACAATGCCGTTCTCTTTCTTCTGTGTACACAGTCAAGCAGTCTTTCTTCCATCGAAGTCTTGTGCATCCCTCAGTGCCCAGCTCAAATATCACTTCTTTTCTGACCTCCCTCCAGCCCAGCTTAGGTATGCTGCCCTTTCTCTCTGTGTCCATAGCTCCGTGTCTTCCCCTGTCACACAGCTGGGGTGTACATTTGTTGCTTGCTTTTCTCCTCTCTTTCCCCGTCACATCTCTCCCCCATTAACCTCCCTCTGCCCCAACTATTATCCCAGTTGTATTGGTTAGGGTTCCCTGGAGGAACAGAATCAGTATAAAATTATGTATATTTAAACAAAGGGATCCATGAGGTAGGCTTACAGGTTCAGAAGCAGAAGAGTCACAATGGCCACTGCGGGATCAGGGACAGAAGAATTCAAACTGGCCGCCTGCGTGTTGGGAAACCTGAGGATCAGCGTGTGTGTCAGGCTGAAGGCCTGGAAGCTCGCTCTAGAGTCGCAAGCGTGAGTTTGCATTGGAAGGCTGAAACCAGAGACCAGTGTCCAAAGGTGATGGCGAAGACCGGAGCTCTTCCTGCAAGGGAAATGCTTCCTCCTTCTTTCCCTTTTTATTCTGTCCAGGCTGCAAGCCTCTTGATTGGTGCCATCCACATCTGGGATGAGTCTTCCCCCCTCAGTTTGCTACCTTCCGTGTAAATCATCCCTAGACACACTCAGAACTTACTAATCTGCTAGGCGGTTCTTACTCAAGTCAGGCTGACATATCACAATTAATAGTCACGCTGGTCTTACCTCATTACCTTCTCTAGGCATTGCTTCTTGCAGGAACCTTCTCTGACTTCAGTGATACTACAAGCTCCTCCTTCCCCAGTCCCGTCACTCCCTCTGCCTCCAGGTCCTGCTTCTTCACAGCACTTGCCTCAGGGGGAGCGTGGTCTTCACCTTTTGCTCACCCCTTTAACTTCATACCACGCACACAGTTGGCACTTGAACGTATTCATTGTCTGACTAACTGATGTGTAGAACGAAGGGATTTCTGAGTTCTCTAGAACTATCGCTGAGCATAGGGCTTGGAGAGTACTTCCCACTCTACCACACCACCTGCCAAAACATGGACTTTTTGTTTTCCAAAAGTAGGCTTCAGAGGAACACAAAGCAAAATAGCGGCAAACATTTTAATCCCAACTGACCATCAGATTGACCATTTTGAAGTGATGTGGAGATGGTGGAGTTTTGGGGTTGGAGAGTTCTGTGTAGAAGTCCTGGCTGAACCACTTACGCCATATACAGTCTTACACAGACACTATAACCTTCCCGACACTTGGTTTCTTCCTTGTACAGTGGCGAACGGGGAGCATAGTGAGGACGTGACATGCTACTAAAAATGTGGCCTTTATCAGCTCATTTTCCCGCTTCTTTTCCCTTTCTGCACCTCTCTCCCCTTTTATGAGCAAGCATGAAACTATGGCTGTTACATCCTGGAGAGTCTCTTTCCATATGTGGCCGGTTTGGCCTTGACCTCTGGATGACCTTTCTCATTTTTCACTCTGTTTGGCATGGACCGTTGTGGCCTCCTCATGGGCAGGCAATTTTTCCATCAACTTCAACCATGGCTTTTCCATGAAAGACTGTTCACTGAGCTGGAACCATTTTGGCTCTAGGCACCTAGGGTCAACGTGTCCCCATGGAACGAAGCTGAGATGGAAATTCTTTATACTCCGTGTGTCCAAAAAGGGGGGGATACAAATAATTAGAGCCTCCAGAAACCCACGGGCTGTAAAAGTGAGTTGTAAAAGACAGAATGGTTTATTATAGACTTTACTACTTCTATGTTCCAGAAGGAGACAGGGGATACATTCAGGCCACCAACTGCGTGAGGGTTTTTATTGTTGCTAAGTCACAGAGTGTCCCACTCTGGACAGGGACATGTTCTTAGGGCGCAGGAGCCATGCCAGGACTTCCCAATCCTGAGACAAGGCTAGTGCCGTTGGTCGGCTCATCAAGAATAGACGGGTACCAGGTGGAGACAGCGTACATTACACCTCTCTGCCTTTGCATCTTTTTTTTACACCCAGAACACTGTCCTCAAGCTCCCCCACATACCAGACTCTTGCATTTATTTACGGAAGGCAGCAAATTAGTAGTCAATAAAGAGCACATGCTGACCTGGGTTTGACTCATGGCCTTGCCATCTACTCAGTGGGTAGAAAAGTAAGCTCTCTAAGGGTTCCTTCATTAGAAAAGGTGGCTAGGATTGGTACGCATCCAAGAGAGCACTTGGGAAGATTTAACGAGACAGTGCATATAAAATATTCAGCCCATTGCGCCATTCAATAAATGAGTTCAGCTTTTACACATTCTTGATTCTCAGCTCAAACTCATCTCTTCTTTCTAACCGGTGGCCTCAGAGGTTCCTCTTTAATATTCCCACTGCTTCTTGTCCAGCTGTCTGTGAGAGCAGTTACCACACTCTGTGGCCAAGTCAGAATCATACAATCCAAGCCTTATGCACAGGAGTTTAGGCTGTGTTTTGACACCAACTACTTCGCTCCGAGACTTTGGCCAGTCTTCTCCTCTCCCCAACACCCTGCTCACGACCTGGATGTGGACGTGCAGTTTATAAAACGCAGTTATAAAATGAAGCAGTTGGGCTCTTCTCTATGATTTCCTGCAACTTCAAGCCTTTCAAAAACTTGAACCAAATGATGACAGGATGCTAACCACCCCCTTCCCCAAGTCACAAAAATATCTCTCCTTCTGAAACATTTATTATTTATACACCACTGAGCTTAGATCGGCCATTTTTCAAGAGTAGCACGAAGAGAATTCTCCATGTAGGGGAACAAGCAACCAATTGAAAGGGATTCCACCCCTGAATGCTCTCATTCTGCTCCTGCTGGACACCACGGCTGCTACCTTTCTGTACACGATCAAGGGAACTGGGGTTTGTCACTTGTACCAGATCCTGGCCTCTCCCAGGGAACCTCCAGAGAAGGCCTCCGTGGTTACCGTAGCAACGTCTTCCTTCCTGGATGCAGACCCACGAAGGCTCGGGCTGCCACGACCCAAGAGGGGCCTTGTTTAAACAGGAAAGGGCAGACAGTTTAATGGGCAGCTTTGCTGCTCAGATTCCTACACAGTTTACAGTAGTTGGAGTAATAAAATTCATAATGAATGTTTCTTTATTTTACAGCTAACTTTTTATGTTTGTTTTCTCCTTTATTTTTTTCTTTTGTTTTCCCTGAACACTATCCAACTGATGGTAGGGATGGTTTCTATCTTACGTCATTTTTTTAATTATTAGAGCAATGACATGGAGAGGAATTATACTTTATGTACATTTTTCTTCATAATATTTCTATGACACACATAATTATGTTGAGAAAATTGAGAGTCAAGAGCTTAAGTGACCAGCCTGGAGACACGTAGTTATTTCTAAGAAATGGAATTTTCAAATGGATAACTAACTACGAAGCAGCCATTCTGATTTCATTAATAAATTAGGAATTACCCATGGAATTTTCATAGGTACACGTCATTTGTAATTTGATCCACAAAAAACATAACAGTCTAATTTGTAGGTACATTAATGAGTTAACAGTTCAAGAAGATAGTCAAAGAAACCAGTTGCTAAGCTTTCTTTTAATGAGGATGTTGGTGTCCTTGGTCGCCTTTGGAGGCTTGAGACCTTGTATCTCGACAGCAAGCAGAAACGCTGCAGGGCTGAAGCCACTAAGAGCTGGAGTGGTCACCAGTCGCAGGTTACCTGGCAGGCACTTCACCTGCTACCTTTTGTGGGGGGTGCTGAGGATCGAACTCAGGGCCTTGCACTTGCTGGGCGAGCGCTCTACCACTTGAGCTGAATCCCCAGCCCCACCGAGCTACCTTTCTTAACTGATAATAACCCTTTGTGGTAGATAATACTATACACTCTCTCCACTGTACTGATACAGCAAATGGAGCCGTAAAAAGGTAAAATGAGTCATCGGAAGCAAAGTCAGTTTCCTCTGCTCTCCAACCTTGGGGCTTTGCTGGCAACTTTGCGTTTTGTTTCCCCAAAGCAAACTCTTGGGATGAAAGTGAAGATCTATTATCTCAAGGTAGATGCGACGTCCTTAAACTGCAGAGAGAGGTCGTCTATTAAGGAACTGGGCCTCAGTTACTAGCAGATTTCCAGAGTTCTGAGAAGGAGCTGGAATACTGCAAGACACCACAGGCACTCTGGGTGGAGCGGGAGCCCTCCTCGCCGCACACTCGTGGGGCAGAAAAACAGCGACCGACCATCTGAAAGGCAGTTAATGAGCCTGGAAAGGGCCCGGGAAAGAGCAGGCAGCTGCAGGGAGTTATGAACTGTGAGAACTGCCTGGAGCCAGGAGGGCAGGTGATTTTAAAAGCTAGTGGAGAGTTTTATCAGGCCATGGAGAGCTTTAACCGGTGGAGACTTTGCTATACTCAGAACAGTTACTGTCTTCTACGATGCTCATTAAGCCACCAGTGAGAACATTAACGTGTGTGTGCCTGAAAAAGGGATGCGCAGGGGTGCGGGGCAGGGTCACTGGGAAGGACCTGGTGTTGTATCCCCCAGGACCAGAATCCGCAGTGAATGCTAGCCAGTGTTTGTGAAGTGAACCAATGAGCGAACGGATGAACGAGTGTAAGAAGGGAGGTGACAGATCATAAACCTCCCACTCTGTGCCCTGTTACCACCAAGTAAGGGACCTCAGTAGCCCCACAAAATCCCCCTTCTAGCACCTCTGTGCCCACACAGCCTCGTCTGTGGGCTGGGATGTCCTCTCCAGCCCTCCTCCCAGACCGCCATGACATGCAAATGCCTCTTTTTCCTCCTGGAGCTCCTCTCTTCTGGAAGCCTCCTTTTATCTCTTTGTTGTCTTACTTGGTTGCCTCTGTCCTTCTGAGAGCAGAACAGATTGTGTGCTCTTGCCAATATTCTGTGTCTTAAGTCCTGTGACTATCTGAACTGCTGGAAGGGAGAGGTCAGAGATTGAAGCTCTTTAGCACTTGTTTTTTCTTGCATTAAGGTGCTCAAACTGGGCATGGTGGCACACACCTGTAATCCCAGTAGTCTGGGAGGCTGAAGCAAGAGGATCGCAAATTCGAACCCAGCCTGGGCAGTTTAGTGAGTGACTTATCAAGAGACCCTGTCTCAAAATAAAAACAAAAATATAAAGAGCTGGGGGTGTAGCTCAGTGTGAAGGCCCTGAATTCAATCTGCAGCACCACAAAGGAACAAAATGAATATTTGTAAACAAAAAAATGGGTTACAAAGCATCAGGTGAATTCTGTTGCAACCTGTGGGCTTCGGCTGAACACAGAAAGGCCTTGTGGCTGTGTGCACAGCATGGCGTGGTGCTCAGGGAAATGGGTTCAGGGCTCACACTTTGACCACCTACTGGTTGGTTGTAGGAAGATACCATCGCTGAGCCTCATGCTGCCTGTGAGTGACCTAAGTGGATTGGACTAGGTGACGATCAACGCCTAGAACCTCCAGGGTTCTAGAATTTAAGGTTTTGGTAAGACTCCAGGTGGATTCACAGCCTTCTCCACGTCCAAATTGTTACTACTGAGGCTATTTCAATGAAACTGTTTTGTAGAGCACTGATTCCACCAAATGCTACTAGGTCCTCCCCAGAAAGGAAATTGTGGGTGGTACTTGCAGTGGTGGAGAACATGGAAGGTGTGGCCGTGCTGCTCACCTGACACGCAGGTGGACCTGGAACCCCCAGAAGGGATGTTCTGTGCTGAGATTGTGCCAGTCAGTACCCTGCGGAGCCAATGATGTTCAGGACATGTTTGGGGAGGTTCCGTGCTGCTGTGCAGGATGGCCTCTCCACCACCAAGATTCTAGAAACTCCAGGCTTAGGCTCAGACTGAGTGTGACTTTTCCCAAAGGAAGCTGTTAGCGGTGAAAGAAGACGGGGTGGGGAGGCAGAGTCATGGGCCTAGGCTCGTTGCTTTGGGTATCTGACTCTGAACTACTGTTTCTAGTCACCCACTTGAAGAGTGGGGATCAGATCTGACATTATGACTCTAGCAACCATTCAGTTGCAGGCAGAATGAGAGGACCATGGAATGCAGTAATAAGAAAGAAAAGGAGGTCTAGTAGTTGTGGGGCATCCGCTACATACTTTACCTCATTCCCCTCTCACAGGAAATTGAAAGGAGAGATGTTACCACAGCTGAGGTGGGTTACCACAGCTGGGTTGGAAAGAGACTCAAAAACATACCCAAGCCGCACAAATAATGGTAACAGACCTACAGTGTGATTTGGGTCTTTTGGGCTCCAAAGCTTAGACTCTTTACATTAAATGTGGCTATCTTACTTTTTTGTTTGTTTTGACCATTATTTTTCTGACATTGCTTAACTATTCTACTGTGTGGTCTGTGGGCCTTGTTTTTTCTCCTGTGTAAAATGAGAATGATTTCTCTACTTCATGGAAGTTCTTGTGATGATAAAATGAGCACATTTTTTCTTAATGGTATTTTTCTTCCCCATTGGGTTCTTTAAACCGAGGTAAACTAAAAATTAAAGTTGAATGTGTCATTTGCTTTTCTGTAACAGTGTCAAACCCAAGCAGGTTAATGTTGACTGTAATTTATAGTTCCCATGGTACCCCATGGGTTTGGGGAGAGTATGCATACGTTGTCCATTTATTAAAATACGTAAGTCAAAGAGATGGTAATCAAATGTAGCAATCACTCTGCCCTGTCTTTGATTGGGTTTGAGCACAGCAAACTGTGTCTTTTTATTTGCATTATAAATAAAATTTATGAGAAAAGTATCTTAGAGGGGTGAATAATGTATGCATTCATTTCTAGCTGCCCCTATTGGGTAAAACTTGTGAATAGGAGAAATTCCTGTAGTCTTCAGGATGCCTATGAACCTTGTGATTAGTTTGGGTAAAACGACTTTTGAATTTCCTGAGTAAAACTCAGAAATTCAATCAACTTAACTTGTGCTTGTTTTGCTGGTTGTGAGGCCAGCCTGGTGGGAGAGCCTCATTTAACTCGGAGGTAAAATCTTGGGGTTTCAGAGCACTGCTCGCAGTGGGATGTAGGAGCCAGCTGACCTCAGGGAGGTGGAAGGGGGCACCCTTCAGATACTCCCAGGCAGGAGCGTGAGATCATTAACACACGCTACCGCTTAGGGTAGAAGAGGAGGTAGGTTGCGTATTATGGCCTCACTTGGATCTCATTTCAAACTTTTGCTCCACGTTTGTAGTGTCACATGAGTGTGCACATTGAGTGTCACGTGAATGTGTTGTTTCCTTTATGAAAGGATCCTAGACTAGGTCTTCCACATCCACCCCAGCATCAGAGGATTTTGTGTCTTCTCTCTCTCTATCCCTCCCTCCCTCCCTCCCTTCCTTCCTTCCTTCCTCCCTCCCTCCATCTCTCTTTCTTTCTTTTTTGCTCCCCTTCTTCCTTCCTTCCTTCCTTTTGTATGATATTGGGGATTGAACCCATGGCTTTTGTGCCGAGCTACATGTCCAGCCTTTTTTATTTTAATTTTGAGACAGGGTCTCACTAAGTTGCTAACTTGCCCTTGCTGGGCTCAAATGTATGATTCTCCTGCCTCAGACTTCCTGAGTGCTGGCTTACAGGAGTGCATTATTACACCAGGGGCTGACATAAATCCTTAAATAATGTAGTTCACTTCTCCACTACAGTGCCTGTTCCTCACAGCACTTATTAGATAGAATCCCCGTGGATGGAGCCATATCTGATCTTTCTCCCTGCTCCTGGGGGCAGTGTAGGTCCCATCACATGGACATATTGAAAATAATAACAACTAATATTTCCAGAAAGCTTCAAGGTGTCAGTCAGGTACTCTTCCAGGCACTGAAGATGGACTAACTTATTTGAACTTACTACACTTGTGTGAGGTAGAGGTACAGGCTAATGCTAGTTTTCATTTCGCAGATGAAGAAACCAAGGCCACATACCATGAAGCGACTCACCCGAGAGAACCCAGATCACGGAGGTCAGAATTCACACACAGGCAGTGTGGCTCCGAAGCTATCATGGGATGGGTTCTCCAGAGGCGGAGGCAGAGGCAGAGGCTGATGGAGTTTGGGGTACAATTTGTTCTCTAGGGACAGTGTGTGTGAGGAAGCAGGAAGGGGCAGGGGAGTGCTGGAGTGATATTATCCCTTACAGCTGATTTAACAAGGACCTAGACGGCTGGACCTTTATGTGGCCACCTTGCCTCGCCTGTAGATATGGGCTGCCCTAAGGAAGGGCGTGACGGGAGGGAGGCAGATCCTTCCAGCTAATGCAGACTCAGCTGTGACCGGCGTCTGGAGGCCGTGTGTACATTACAGCCCTCGGAGCTGGCCGACAAGCCCTTGCTCACGGGGAATCGGGACGGCTCATATCTGTGTCAGCCATTATAATAGATTGCTTCTCAGGGAAAACACAATAATCATTTGTTAAGTTAGCAGAATGTTTATTAATTATAATAACTGTAATGATGGCTATAAGTTACTGAATCATTAATCATCATTAGAATACACTGAGACTAATACTATATCATATAACCTCATTTTGCCAATAATGAAATAGAGATTTACTGAAGTTAGACAACCTGTCCGGGACTGTCTGATTCTCAAGTGGGAGAGGCATGATTCTCTCCCAGACCTTTCTCATACCGAGTCCACCCTCTTAACCTCCAGCTTAGTTTTTGCTTTCAGCTTCTTTAGCACAGATATCATGCTTTCATCAATTTTGTGACTTCCAGTCCCTGAAAATGCCTGACACATAGTATGTATTGTGTATGTATTTGTCGAAGAGGCAGGTTTTAATAGAAAGCAGAAAAATAATTTAGTAATTTAGCAGTTAGTTTGGGAACAACTTATATTTAATAAGCTGTATTAAAGCCCCAAAACTTTGTCTAGTGTCTTGTCAAACCTAAGAGATATTATTAAAACAACAGGAGAAACAAGAGCACACACATATGCAAGGACCGTGCAGAAGTGGCCAGCCGGCATGTGGAGTGCATCAGTAGGGGAATAAGAAGCCACATGCTCCTCTGGAAAGGAGATCGAGGAGGTTTCCATGGCAGGCATGTGAGTTTGTCAGTGACCAGTCACTTCACTACTCTTACTTCTGAAGTAAGGAAGGTATAGGAGAAAATGCTTGAGTTTCATTCATCACTGGTGTGCGATAGTTCTGTAAAACTTAGAAGGAGGTGAGAGTCGCCACTCTGAACAAACAGAGAGGGGAACTAGATTGGTAGGTAGTCGATGCAGGAGGAAGGACTCTGCTCAAGAAGATGAAATACACTTTAAAGAACATTCTTGTGCGGAAGTGATTTCTTCTTCATTGGACGTGCTCAAGCAGAGGCCACCCGAGTCAGGCGTGCTCTGTGTGGGCTCTCTGGGTTGGAGCGAAGGCTGGCTGAGATAACTGTGAACGTCAAAAAACTCTGAGAGTTAGTGAACATGAAAGACAAACATTAAATCTCAGACCCTACAAGAGCCCACGGGAGTGGAGTGATAGATTATAGCCAGGGTCAGAATGGCTGCTCAATGAACACATGTTGAATGAACTAGTTTTAAATGAAGAATTAGTTCTTAAGAATAAGGTTAAATGTAATGATATATACAAGCCCATATAGCTAAAAGTTAGAATGAGTTTGTCAACATGAAGGTGTTATACAAGTTGTAAATATCATAGCTTGTATTCCTTAGAAAACAAAGCTTGAGACAGGGACTTAGGTGCATAATATGTTTGCAGTGTTAGTAGTGCACTTAGAAAAGGATAAGTGAAACTGTTGCATATACATATTAGGTCCCAACCAGGTGGTAACCACTGCAACTATTTCTACTGAAGAGCGAGGATTTTACTGCGGATAAAGAGGAACTAGGCAGAGGAAAGAGTATTTCAAAAGGACTCCGTGAGACAGAAACAGGTACTCTCTGAGAAGGACACTATTTCTCTTACAAATTATTATTATATCATAATTACTGATGCATAGTAGTTGTACAAATTAATGGGTTCACTGTCTCATTTCCATATACGCACACATCGAGCTTTGATCCTATCCACCCTCCTCACTGCCCTGCAGGGACACCACTTCTGTTTGTGGCTGGGAATGGGAGCTGAGGGAGGCTAGAAAGGCAGGCAGACGTGTGGAGGCTTTAGAAACTGGGCGACTGCAAATGCGCTGAACAAATGCACTGAACAAAGCGTCCCTAAAACTATGTGTAGAAAAGAACAAAATCAAAGTCAATAAAAGACCAAGAGAGTGAAAAAAGTTAAATCCAAATGACAAACATGCCCACAAGGAGCAGACACTCAAACATGAAGGATATTCAAGTTTGAGAGCCTTGGTTCTTTTTAACGCAAGATGTAGGGAAAGCTAATCCGAAAGGGACTGTGCCTTTTCTTTCATTTTTTTTCTTTCTCTTTGCTCTCTTTCTTCCTCTCTCTTTATCTCAAACGCCAAACACATTTGAAAGGGTACACCAGATATAGATCTAACCTGAGCTGCTTACTGTTGGAAATTCCCCACCAGGAAGTACGTGTGTCGTTCACACGACAGACATGGTTGTAGTGAAAGCTGAAGTTCAAATGTAGGCAGATATTTACATCATGCACACTAAAGTAACCAGCGGGGAAAGGATCTTAGCTGATGTTTAGGAGGTATGCTTGAGAAATAAACACAACTATTGAGAGCATCTTTTTAAATTAAGAAATTCCCATCCCAATGCTGAAAGAGTGAGCTCCTCAGGGGGCTTGAGGGTGCAGTGCAGTTCACACCTCTGTGCTTTTTGGTATATTTCTCCCCTTACACTGAGTGCCTAAGAGTCTGTATCAGTTGTCTTAGCTGCCTGCCAAATCCACGTCTCCAAATGACATCTACATTATAAACGTCTAGTTTATATCCCCACAAGCACCCTGTAATTTCCCCAGCGCTGGTCGGAGCCTATCTCGATATTCAGTGTGCATAGAAATACACCAAGACCTGGTGAAAAAAGATACAGATTCTGATTCAGTGGGTCTGGGGTAAGTGTGAAATTCTGCATTTTTGGCAAACTCGAGGATGCTCCTATTGGTGATCTATGAATCCCCTTTGGAGTCGTAAGGTCTTAGCTACCTTATAGCACTCCTCAGTTTACCTTTCCATTTTGAGTATTGAGACTAAGGAATTTTTACATTTTTAATATTCCTATGGTGTAATACATCTGACACAGAACAGGATACTCAGTGATCTTCCAGTGGATTAATGCATAAGCATCATCTCATCCGTTCATGACAACAACCTAAATTACTAGCATGACCATTCACCTTTCTTTTCTCCTAAGGAGAAGGAAAGCTTAATAACAGTGGGAAGGTGACAGAATCAGAACCGAACACAGCCCTGTGGACCGCCAGTCTTGAGTGCCGGTGTGTGTGCCATTCGCCTTCCAAAGTGAGATCACCAGGTGGGTTAGGTCTGAGAGAGGAGAGGCTGAAAAACAATTACGACTCTTCCTAAGCCTGTGTTAAAAGATCGGTAACACAGTGTTAGCCTTAGAGAACCCAGCTGATCTAGAGTTGCAGGAAATCCTTGGTCTTGAGAGATTTGGACCACACTCCAAACTCTGCTGTTCTCTACCGTTCTCACAGCTGAACAAATAAGACATATATAATTTCCAAGTCCACCACTGATTTTATGAATTAATTCTGGAGATTTATTGTGTCTCGTACTCTCTTTTCAAAGCTCTGTATAATAGTTAATTATTTAAGCTGCCTTACACCCCACAGAGGAAGGACGGGGATATTATTCCGCCCTGAGTGTGAGGGGAGGTGGGCAGAGAGAGGCAGAAGAGGGGCAGCTACCAGAACACAGGTAAGAGATCAGGTTTCCCTGAGCGAGCCCAGAGGATTTATCCTGCAGGACAGCGGAAACTGCGCCTGTGCCTGCCTGGGTAGGGGAGGAGCTTCTTGAAACATTTCCGGAGTCAGGAGATAAGCCCACAAAGGCCATTTTGGACACATTATTAGCAACAAGAAGAATAACTATCATTATTGAATAGTTAATGCATATCAGAGAGCGTGCTGCAACATTTAGTTTTTTTCATTTTTTTCATTTTTTTCATAGACAAATGTGAGTTTGGTGGTGATGATCAGATAGCAGCTACCCTTTATTGAGAACTGCACTGTGCTAGTAGGTGCTGCATGTCTTGCCTCTTTGGAACCTCATGAAGCCATCGTGGTCATCCCTCCCTCACAGAAGGGAATGGACTAATCTGAGACACGCACTGCATATGTAGTAAAACTGGGCCTTGAATCTAGGATTTCTCTGCTTCTAGAGCTGGACTCTCTGTATGTGTTCTATTAGCAAATCGGTTTCCTCATTTGTAAAATGGGGCAATAATATATACAATGTGGATTCTGGGATAATATCCTAGATTCAGTAACAATATAATAGAAAAGTCATGAGCTTTAAGGCAAGAAACCTGAGTTTGAATTTCATCTTAATACTCAATTATCTTACACAGGTCACTTACTTTCTGAATCTGAGCTTTATTACCTATAAAATGAAGATAATAATATCTGCCTTACAGGTTTCAGTGAAAATAATATGACAGAATCTCTTCCAAGTGTGTACCTTTTAGCCCTTGACACACAGAAGTACTCGGTAGAACCTGCTTTTTCCCCCTTCTATCCGCTGTTTTTGGGTTGTTTCCTCCCTACTTTCTTCTTTCCAGGCTGACTCCCAACAAATAACATCACCCTCTCAAATGCTGATTAAAAGCTTTTCATTCTTTTTTGCAGTTCTTCCACTTGTCATCTTCATTTAATCAACTGCCAGCCATGCTCCATGACGTGGGCAATGACACCAAGCATAGACTTTTTTCATCTAGAAACTTCCTGCAGACTGGTACTCGTTTTCAGTTCCCCTACCTGCGAGGTGGGTTCTCAGTGACTTACCATTTTAAGAAGCTCCGTTGCTTACTTCCCCTGACTTGATCAGATCCAGAGTGCTGGCAGACTCTCAGCCGGGCTCCCAGTGTTTTGCTGGGGATGTTCTCTACACCTACTCGAATGAAGGAGGAAATGGGAACACTCCAGCCGAGAGGAATCATTCTGAATGTCTGCCTCTAACCTGTGAGGTCCTTGCCTTTTCAGAAGCTGGAGTGAGCACCCCTTGGAGTCTGTTCTTTGCCGTCAGACTGAGGTTTGGTAATGAACTGAGTCAGCTTCCTCTGGCGCCACACTCCCACCCCGGCCCAGGGACATCTGGGCGCATCATCAGCTTTCTCGGCAGCGCTGTTTGGAAGCCAGGTGCAGCCAGGCATTCTGAAACCATAGAGAAGGCAAATAGTAAACATCCTCTGAGGAGCCGACTCTAATTCTCATCTTTTTTCTCACTATTGACAAAGAGGCTTCGGGCCTTACAGAAGACCATAGAAGGGGATCACCCAACTGTTACTGAGGCAGATGGCCAGAAACTTGTGAAATATGTATCGTGGGTGTCAGCCACAATGCCAGCCTTCCCTTTCTGTCCTCCGGGCTGTGAAGACCTTGGACATGACAGGTTGCATTGGTGTCTCAAGGTCATCCGTCTGGTGGCACCTCTGAGACTGTGGGCCGGGGACTGATTACTGCCGCGTCTCTGAAGTGCTGTTGGGTTTGAGATGCTTCGTCCTTTCTGAGAGTTCTGGCTCAGCAACAGATACGATAATGCAGAGCCTTTTCTCTCACATCGACTTAGGAGAAAACAAACAAAAGCAGGAAACAAAACTCTTCTCCTCTCTTCAGGATAATCTTCAATTTGAAGCTATTTCCATTCCTGCTTCCTTAACATATAAGAGTAATAGAATCGATAGTGGTGTTACCGCTCTCACACAGAGCTGAAGAGATGCCAGAAACTATCCTAAGCATGGTAAGTGCATTGATTTGTATAATCTTCACAATAATCTTATTACTCTGATTTTTTTGACTAAGCATTCAGAGATCAAGTGATCTATCTGTGTCCTAAGTAAAGCTCCAGTGTTGAGTTGCTAACCAGTCCTAAGCATAAAAGAGTAGCAGTCATTTTGCATGAATGTTCAGAGTTTACAGTGAGTGTTCTTGTGTATTATCTCATTTTCTCATCCAAGAATCTACTGAAGAAGACAAGATACAATTTTCCTTTTATCACCAGGAGGTTGTAGTGTTATGATAGCTGAGAGCATAAACATTGAATTCAGACATGAGCTTGATTTTTGGCTCTGAATTTCTGAGACTTCATTTCTTCACCAGGAAAGGGAAGTTTAAATGCCATTTTATAGGATTTTCCTGAGTTCTGTTTTGTTTTACTGTGGAGTGAACCCAGGGTCTTCACACTGAGTTACAATCCCAGCCCCTTTAAAAATTTTTTTTGACTTTAAAAACAGAGTCCCACTAAGTTTCCCAAGCTGGGCTTGAACTTGTGATCCTACAACTGCAGCCTCGCACAGTACTGGGCTTGTAGGCGTGCACAGCCTCACCAGGCTAGATTATTATGAGTAGTAAATGAAGTGGTGCAAATGAGAACTTCACGCTGCATCGGATAAATGTTAACAACTACTCTTCCTTCTTTCCTTCGTTCCATAAATACTAGGCCTCGCCTCTGTTTCTGAGCTCTCATTCTTCTCTCCCTCCCCGGTTCAGGTGACAGTGGGTGCTCTGGTTCAGAGATGGTTTGCTCCCCAAGATCGCGTGTGATGGAAGCTTGGTCCCCAGTGTGGTAGCGCTGTCTGGTGGCGGAGGGTTTAGCGAGATGCCCTCAGGTCAGTTAGGCAAGTGCCCTTGGAAAGACTGCGGGCCCTACGCTGCTGCTGGCTCCCAGCCTGCCAGAGTGTGATCTTTTCCCCAGAAACAGGCTTCTGCTATGATGTGAGGTACCAAGAGGCCCTCATTAGAGCTGAGCTGGTGCCAGCTGCAGGCACTCAAGTCTCTAGATGTTGAGCGAAATAAGCTCCTTTCCTTCACAAAGTTAGCTTGCTTTAGGCACTTCGCTGCAGCTGTGCAGAACAGAGGAATGTGTTGGGAATACAGGTCAGAGCTTGATTTGCAAGGACACTCAGTACAGTTGAACAAATCCATACTGAGGACCTTCTGTGGAGTCAGATAGAGCACTGGGAAGGCAACGGAAAGACGAAAATGATTATGTGCAAGCCTTTCTCTCAAGGCTGCTCACCCCTGGAGACCAGCATATGTGTGTAGATGATCTCATTTAATGGGTGAGAAGACAGGGTGTGACTGAGGGGCCAGAGGGCAAAGTGGTGTTTTTCTAGATCGTCGCTGACCCATAGAATTCTGGGTAATGGGACTACTGTACTTGCGCTGTCTAAAACGGTAATGACTTGACTGTCAGTCACTTGAAATATGACTGGTGCAACGCAGAAATAGGTATATAATTGTATTTAATCTTAATGAATTTACATTTAAACAGCATCCATAAGTAGCTGCTACCATACTGGAGAGGACAGCCTAGGAGATAACACAGCAAGCAAGTGGCAGACTTCAAATTTGAGCCCTGCTCTGTCTGACTGAAAAGCTGGGCTTTCCTGCGTTACGTGAGCAGGTGTGATCAACACTTCCGGGTTATTTCTCAGTGTTTTCTCCCCCGTGGGGGTCGATAATGAGGAAGCGGTCCCCACCAGCAGAAGGCAGGCAGTCCTGTGGCATGGGGTGGTCTGAAGAGGAACGGCCCACACTTGGCACACGCACTTCCTCCTCTCACGGGATAGAATAGGAAGTGTGGGCACCCAGCCTTCCGCACCACAGCTTTTGCATGCATGGAATTTCTTTTGTCCCAGTAGTGATTTCTGCAGAATTCCTGGTGTTACAGATGCACTAAGAAGGCCAATAGAGGTCTCAGGCAGGAAGGACTCCTGAAAGTCCTTGGCGAGAAATCAGGGAAAAGGTTCCTTGTTTCCGGGGTGAGGCCTTACAATACCGCGGGCCAAAGGGTTTTGGGTTTCCTTTCTTCCACGTTCAGGATTTGAGAAGCCACATCACGAACAATATGTCTGTGCCAACCCGAAAGTAAGGATCTGATGATGCAGTTCTCCCTGTGGCCC
The DNA here is from genome assembly GCA_004026905.1 of Hystrix cristata. Classification (NCBI taxonomy): domain Eukaryota; kingdom Metazoa; phylum Chordata; class Mammalia; order Rodentia; family Hystricidae; genus Hystrix; species Hystrix cristata. The sequence continues at coordinate 6,215 of PVJO010017387.1, read as the reverse complement.
AGGCTGACACATGTCTTTAACGTTTGAAAGGAACAGTAGCATGTTCTCCTTTATAACTGCTGTCCTTTTTGCTAGTAAGACATTTAGCTTGTGCAGGCAAGCTCGAGTGGGGCAGTTATTAGAGTCAGAGGGATGAAATGAGCAGGAAACTGAGATCTTCAAGATCTACTTAAAGTAGGAAAATCAGAAAATTTCTGAAAAGGTGACCTTCAAGCTGTATGTGAATGATGAAGAGCAAGCCGTACAAACAGACTGGGACGAGAATGCTGCAAAGAGGGAATAAAAAAGGTTCCAGTGTAGTGGGAGCCTGGAACATTCAAGGAAAAAACTCAATAAAATGGAGCAGAAGTCAAGGATAATTGCCACATCTCGTATGCATATGGCATGTTTCAGAGGGGCTGTTGAGTAGGCCAGTGAGCAAGTGAATATAGAGTTTAGGAGAGAGATTTTCTTAGGCAGATTTGAGGTGGATCAGTCCCAGACCTATTAAAATCATGGGTTTGGATGAGAGCACTTAGAAACTATTCTTAGAAAAGTGACAAAAGATTTAACACTGAGTCTGGGGGTGGTATCATTTAGGGATACAGAAAAGGCACAAGAAAATACATAAGCAAATTGAAAGGAATGGCCCAGAAGATGAGAGAGAAACCAAAGCTGCGGGGTGTCATAGAAGCCATGGGGGAAAAGATTGTGTTGAGGAAGAGACAGAGGTCAGATAGGTCAAATCCTGCTGAGAATTAAACACAACCAAGTGCATGCTGGTTTTGCAGATGGGGGAACGCTGGCAAATTTAATGGCAGTCCCACTAGGTCATAGGGACACAGGACTTGTTAGAGTTAATTGAAGAGTGACAGAGGAAGAGTACGGAGAGCAATATATACTTTATATTTTCCTTCGTGAACCTTTGCTAAGAAGAAAAGTAGTGAGACAGTAGCTAGAGGGGGATGTGAAATCAAAGGTTTTCCAGATAGATAGCACTTGAGAATGTGTTCACAGGAATGATTCTGCACAGAAGAGACTGAGGCTGCAGAGGAGGAAGAGGGTAATCAGGGGACTAGAGTTGATGAGGAGTAAGAAGGGAAGAGACTGGGTCAGAATGAGCAGCTGGTCCTTGAAAGGAGGAAGGATAGCAACAATAGGAAGTGGGGAGAAGAAACATCCAGAGGAAGAAAAGTTCACAGACTTGGTAAGAAAGTGAGGAGCTCCCCTTCCGTGGCTTCCTTCTGTCCCCAAAGCCAGAGAAGACCATCAAATAAATATGAGGACTATAGGATGAGAGTGTTTGAGAAGAGCAAAAATATGAAATAAGTGTCTTGGAGATGTGGGGAGTTAACTAGCAAAAAAGCAGTGAGTTGGTTTTTTGATCAAAGTTGAGTGCCCAGTAGAGTTACGGGATTTGGGATTGCAGCATTAAAGTGAAATAGAGTCTTAATTGTTTAATTTTTCTTAAGAGCGAGCATGGGAAAGATAACTAGTTTGGTTCAGTCAGAGGTTGGGTTTTTGTCTTGTGAAAGAGGGCAAAAAAGGAGGCACATTTGAGGAATCATTAGAACGATAAACTATGGAAAACTTGACAGGCTTGGTGAATGGATTAGAGACCAGCGTGTATAGGTGTTTAACTGTTGCAGGAAACTGCTGGAAAAAGTACTGAGGACAGGACGGAGGTGGGAGTCAGAAAGCAGGAAGGACACTTGAACGTGAGGTTTAGGAGGTGGTGCATTTGCCGGTGGTGCCAAGGCTCAGACTGTGAGCGTGGGGATGGAGAAGTCACCTGGAGAGAAGCGGCCCGGACCCAACAAACTGTAGTGTTGGATGGGCCATCAAAATGGCTGATGCAAGGATAATGATAATGACAGGTTTAGCAGCAGAAAGTTTGGATTATTTAGAGTTGGGACGGATCCCATACTTTGTTTCTGTTCTCTGCGATATAATACTGTGGTGGAATCAGGGATCCAGCTTTTACATCCCATCTGTCACTTAAAATCTGGGTTTAGTCTGGCAGTATCTTCCTTTTTTCATCCTCTCTTTCTCCTTCCTTCCTTCCTTTCTCCCCCTCCTTTGGTTCCATTTTGGAATTTTCCTAGATACGGAGGCATCTGGAAAGGTAATGGAGATACAGTGCCGAGAACAGAGGTATAGCATTTGTCTCATAGATCTTATACTGGAGAGAGAGACAATCCAATAATTAGACAAATGTATAATTACAAAATGTGAAAAATGTTGTGAATTAAAGTATCGGTGGTTGTGAGAGTCTATAGCAAGGGGAGGGAGAGCCAGGGACTCCTTCCCTGAGAAAGCAATGTTTGACATGAGATCTTGAAGTCAGAGTAGGAGTTAATGTGGGTTATGGGGGCTACAGAGTGAAGGGCAACGTTCTAGACATAAGGACCAACATATGCAAAGTCCCAGGGGGTAGAGGGAGTTTTATTTTGGAATACAAGTCTTGTCTGGCTGGGGCCTACGGAGCAAGGGCATAAGAAGGAGATGAAAAGCTCGGCAGAGACCAGAATTTTCATGGAGATTTAGGTTAAGTTTTTGGCCTTTAATTTAAGAGCAATAGGAAAACAGTGATGGGTGTTTTCAAATGAGATTGTTAAAAAACAAATTGGAGGAAGATAGGGGTGAAGACAGGGAAATTATTTGTAGCCAGAAGTAGCCTCAGAGTAAAGGACGTGTAGTGGAAAGTGGATGGATTTGAAAATTAGAGAGAAAAATAAGCCTCTGTGATGGTGAATGAGGGGGTTGGACAGAGAGGCAGCAATTGAGGGGCATAGCAATTGCTCATGGCATCTCTCCAAACTTTCATTTCTTTACCTCCAAAAAGATGAGCATGTGTGAAAATGCTTTGTAAAGTTGTTACTTTTGTTATCTGAAAGTATTCAGGAATGAACGCTATACTAATAAGCCAATTATTACATGCCCTATTTGCCAGGGAAAGATGTTAAAATACTTGAAAGCAGAGACGAAATGTACTCAGCATGTGTCTGTATTCGTATGACACTGTGCTCACCCTCTGTGACTAGTTCCGCCTTCTCTGTTGAGCCTTGTCCTTCTTGCCCTCATGTCCTCCCCACTCTTCCTTGTTTGCCTCTATGTTGCCAGGGGCTGGCCCCAGAAGTCTCTGCTTCCTGTGTTCGTGTGTCAGCAGCTGCCGTCTGTCTCAGTTTCCCCAGGGAGCTCCACTGGTGAGCAGTCGGAGGCTGCCCGGCAGCGAGAAGGCGGAGCACATCTTCCTTCCATAACCCGAGCAACACCTCGGACTCTTTCTCTTCCACGGCTCTGGCTGACGGTGGCTCCATGCTCAGCCAGGCGACCTGACTCTACTCCCTGCTCTTGCCAACCTCTTAGACTCTTCGTGGCCTCCCCTGTGGCTTTTCATGCTGTGCAACCAGTGTATTATATTAGATTTTCCTGACTTAGACACTGAGGGCAGTTTCACTGAATAGGTTGTATCCTGACCGATAGACACACACACATAGACCAAATTGTATTGATTATTAAATAGAATTCCTTTGAACAATGTAATATTTTCATGTACATTTTGAAACCTTAAATGTACAATAAAAAAGAAAATACCTCATCAGTATAAACACATTCAAAATTATAAACAAACTTAGGGCGGTAGCTATTGTGATTTAGCAATAGCAAGATTAATTATAAATGTTCTCAACTATTTTTTCAGCTGACTGAACTTCAGAGTTGAAATCAATGTTGTCATTAAATGTTCTTTTAAATAGTATTTAGCTAGTTTGAATTTGAAGAGAAAACATTCTTCAGCAGAGTGAGGGACAAGAATCATGAAAAATAAACAACTAACATTCTCTGGAAAAACTTGCTGTTATGTCATAGTATTACATGCTATCTTGGCAAATTTGTAGATAGTTTTAATTTTTTGTTTCACTTAGTAATGGTTTTGTGTAAAACAGCGATATCATTGGCAATGTTTCTGCTCTGTTGCTTCAAAATTTATTTAGAGATTTCTCTGTGATTCTTGCAATAGCCTGTTTTCCAAGATAATATTATTAATTGAATTATTTATGTACTTAATTAAAAATTTATGAATTTCCACTATGTTTTTACAAAAATACTTAGGTACAGAATAATTATTTTTTGATGACCCACTTTGTACAAAGTTAAAATACTGAAATATTAAAGTTACTAATCTACTTAAAAATAATTTAATCAGGAGAAATTTAAATAATGAATTAAACATTTTAAAGTAAACAATTGAAGGCATTTAGCACATTCATAATGTTATATAAAACCCATATCTATTTAGTTCCAAAACATACTAATCATTCCAAAGTAAAACACTTTCTCCTCATTCCTCTCTCCCTTAGCTCTTGGCAACCACCAGTTCTTTCTCTGTGTTTATCTATTCTAGATATTTCAGAAAAATGGAATCACAAAATGAACATTTTCTATCTGGCTTCTGGCTTCTTTCTTAATACGTATTTTGTTATTGTTGTTTGTTTTTGCAGTACTGCAAATTGAACCTAGGGCCTTCATGGTGAGCTACATCTCCAGCATTTAAAAAAAAAAAATTGTGAGGCAGGGTCTCAGTAGTTTTCCTAGGCTACACTCAAACTTGAAGTCTTCCTGCCTCAGCCTCCCAGAGTGCTGGGCTTACAGGTGTGCACCGTCATGCCCAGAATAACATGGTTTTGAAATTCATTCATTTTGTAGCAGCATTAGTGCCTCATTTGTTTTTAGGGTCTCATAGTCATCCATTTGCACAATTATACTATAATTCGTTTACTCTTTCATGTGCTGGTAGACATTTGAAATGTTTCTCCCTTTTAGCTATTATGGACAGTGTTCCTAACTATACATATATGCGTGCTTGTTTGCATACCTGTTTTTGTTTCTTTTGGGTATAGACCCAAGAGTAGAATTGTGGATCAAATGGTAATTTTATGTTTTACTTTTTGAGGAACTGCCTAACTATTTTTCACAGCAGTAAACATTTTACTTTCCAAACAGCAATGTATAAGAATTCTAATTTCTCAACCTCCTGGCCAACACTTACTCTTCTTTTTAAAAATAAAATTATTAGATATAGTCCACTTAATGGGTGTGACGTGGTACCTCATGGTGGTTTTGATTTGCATTTCTCTAACGACTAATGATGTTGGTCATTTTCTCATGTGTTTGATGACTTTGGCATAACCTACTCCTTTATTCTTTCCCCCCCTTTAAAGTGTTGTTTTGTCTTCTTACCATTTACTTGTGGGAATTCTTTAGATATCCCTGCTACTAGGTATTATAAGATACATCATTTGCAAACATTTTCTGCAAAATTTAAGGTTTTTTTTCAGTTTCTTCTTAATATCCGGAGATACAGAAAAGTTTCCGATTTTGATAAAGTCCTCTCTACTTTTTTCATTTGTTGCTCATGTTTTTGGTGTCGTAGCTAAGAATCTGTTGTCAGACTCAAGATCACAAAAATCAATGTGTGTTCAATGTATGTAAATTTGTGAGTATGTCCCTTACTTCATGTACAATTTTATACATGTGACTATATACATAACCTGTGTGTGTTGGATACGCACATACCTGTGTATGTGCGCATATATGATGTGCATTAATTTATAAAACATTTTTCAATTTATTGACTCATTTTTTTAAAACAATGTTGTGAAGCAGACAAGACAATAGTCATCACGCTGTTTTTAATGATAAGAAAATCTGGACCCAGGAGCCTCATGTCCCACCCCCACCTGCTGCCACCTGCTAGGGTCCCCCGCTGGTGCCAGGAGGACCTGGGACTGTGCACCTCGCCTGCACTCCCTGGGTTCTCCACAGCGCAGGGCAGCAGAGCTGACTTCCAACAGACCAGCCTGATGGTAGCAGAGACCAGCACCCAGGAGGAGGGTCTCACTCCAGGACTGATGCCCTGAGGTGATACCCTTCCAGAGACTGGGTGAGAGACAGCCCTGGGAGATGGGCCTGGAAGGGCGAGAGCTAAGTAGCGGTCTCTGGGAATCCCCTGGCTGGCCCAGGCTCAGGACGATCGCAGGGCCCAATTCAGTGGTGGTAGGCCAGGTTCAGTGGGAGTAACCGTCGGGGGGGGAGGGGTCCTGAAGAGGAAGGCACGTAGTCTCGTGATGTGTTGAGCTCCGGCACCGCTGCCAACATCCAGCAGAAATCAGTGCTCTGAATCACTGTGAGTCAATGTAAGGGGGACCCAGTTCTCTTCACTAAAGCCAGAGTCC